>QKMV01001024.1:0-18013 GCA_003287335.1 Lednia tumana
GTTATTAACAGTTTTTTTAAAAACTATAGTGCTGAAATTAGTCAGGAGATATGAGTCTCAAAAAAGTAATAATGAGTGTAATAATTGTTCAAAAAAATACTTTGTTTGAGGTTTTTAAGAATATTAAAATCACTTCAAAAAGTGAAGTGATTTTAATATTCTTAAAATTATAACCTGTCGTGTATTTGGCTTTAAAAATTTAATCCTTTTCACTTTGTTTGAGAAATTGGGCTCCATTTGCAAAGATCTTGCATCAAAATTTTTTTGGCATAGCATTTCCTGTAGCATAAGTTTTTATTTAGCTTTCTTCTATTGGTGATAAATTCCCTCGTTTATAGATGATATGCATGATCATCTGGACTTCAATTATGTGGTAAAATATAATACTAGACCGTGTGCCCGAATGAAATGGAGAGGGGGGGGGGGCGTTTCCCACCCTTGTAGCCATGGCTTAGGTTCTTGTTACCGAAGGCCATCGTTGGTCGTGCGCCCATCCAATAAACCAACGTACTCACGAGTACCAAGCCAAATCAAACATTTCGAAAGCTCAAAATCATACCGTGACTTCGCCTGCACGCAATCAGCTATAATCATACGCCAGATTTCCCCACCGATTTCCCGTAGTTTTCCTCACGGAGCGATACAGAATCAACCGGAGCCAGCCACCGGTCTAAAACCAGCTACCAGCAAAGTGTTTGCTTTGCTATATAGCATTTCGGCTCAAACAATTATTCCTTGATTGGAGAGTCCAAACGCGAATCTCATCAGCGAATCCTTCAGACCAAACGGAGTCCACACAGCGCCAGATACAACTACAAGTCCAAGCGTTGGGATCTATCTGGCGTTGGGACAAAGGTATGCGAGATGACAGGGAGCGACAAAGACGGGGAGATATTTGAAGACAATGATACTTAGCCTCGTTCCCCCGGGAGGCGACAAAGATGGAGCTATATATTCCTAGTCGAGTCCTTACTAAGATGTGGGTGAGTGTAGAGTGAGTGGTTGGAGGGAGGCTATGGGATAGGGAACGAAGGGGGGTGGGGATCTTTACTTTGTTGGCTCTGGCCACTATTTAGTTTAAAAGTTAGTCGACACCAAAGGAACTTGGTCGCATCGCTGAGTACCATGGGAGGGACATTCGACGCCAAAATTGCTGAAATTCATTCTTGGTGGAGAGGAATGGGCGGCGAGATTAATTGTGGATCTGTGCGTTGTTTTCGAGAGTGGTCCGATAGCCGATTCGAAAATCGGTGGTGCAATTTATTTCAGGACCTTGTGCAGTGCATAAAAGCTTTGTTTTAAGGGAAATGTAAATTACATGATTATTTCTGGACACTTATTTGAGGTATGAAATTGGTTTTGTAATCAATTCCGTGCAAAAAACAGAACTGATTAAGTAGTACAACGCTAAACAATTTTCTGTTGTGTAGTTCGGTATCAATTTTTCAGTACCGGCCAAATTAACTGTATGATTTCTGATTGGGTCATCAAAATTGGTATCAAAATTTTGCTACTGAGTGTATACTCAACTAGATGGGACCCAGTGTCGGTGCATTGTCTTAGAGGACCAGTAACTTAGATGGCAGTAGCCCCCCGTGCTGCCTCTCGACTACCCCAAACTACCCCTGCTGCTCCGCTACCCGCCTGCCTGCTGCCTGCACCGTCCTCCTTACTACTTGGTTGACAAACTCGTAGAACCATCAGCGAAGCAAAAATAGCAGACTTGCGTAACTTTAGTCAGGCGAGCTCGAGTGGAGGGAAAGTTGCAGAATAATAATTATCAAGTCCACGAAATTCAGACGACACAAGTTTCGCTTGGGTTTCATGTAAATAGATAATAATGTATTTACAAACCATTAAGTTAAACAAAAACTATGTAAGAAACTATTGTGTGTGATACATTTTGCGAGATGAGGAAATGTGATAGCTGAATGGAAATGACGTTGAAGAAAATTAAGTTATCTTACGTATACATGGCCAATTGCGTAATATTTTATGGGCGCGTAACTGCAATTTTGTTGAGTGAAACGCTTCTGCTATGCGTCTCCGCTGAATGATAACACTCTTTCATAACACCCTTAAACACCATGAACGCATAATTACAATCCAAACATATTTTTCCAATTAATTCACACTGTTATCTCATTCTGCTTTGTGGCACGAATAATTCTGAAATCCAAACTACATTCAAACCCAAACTTCACACCACGTAAATTAATAATAATGAGATATTCAGATAACGCTTTCAGCCAGGCTACCACCCACACCATAACCTCCCCCTAAAATCTTGGTTAGCTTCTCTATGAAATCATTTCCCCTTAGTCCATGGGTCGCTCACCGCGCATTAAGATTCTGATACTTGTATTTACAGTCACTAAAACAGTTCCAAGATTTCACCACTATGTATGCTAATCATGATGTTAATGACATCGTGTTATGAACGTACAACATAGCACAAATCGGCTCCAATCTGTTCTGCAGATTTCAACACACGATGGAAAACTCGTGCTGGAAATCCGGCGGGCCTGCGATGGTACATGGAATTCTAACGGCCACAACTGGCGAAACATGATGTTATTAATGATTGGTGAAATGCAAATCAAGATGTGTTGTGGCCGGGAATGGTGCCGGAAATTGTAAGCGTGGGTCTGTAGGGAGACAGTGGCATTTCGCTCGGGGCTATTCAGAGATAATGCAATCAGTCGAAGCATGGTGCACGTATTCACAGTGCCATTCTTATACATTTCAGGTGTGTGATTGCGAATTTCGCGAGTTTCAGTGTGCAGATTACGGGATGTTATGCTATGGTGCTCAAGTTTTGTAATTTGTTACTTTCCTACCAATGCGACTACGCCAAGATCGATGTATTTTTTGTCATTGCTACTATAATAAAATTGTGAAAAAAAAAGAGCTATGTTCATTCTTATGTGTTGCATTTCTAGGACCATAGCACAAACCACAGCTGATTTAAATGATGATTTACTAATTTAAAATCGCCAGCCTAAAAAGAGGGGTTAACGTTGAGCAGCGATGGACAGCTATCGACGACGCTAGAAATGTAGGTGCTAAATTGACCTCGAACTTCAACAATATAGTAATTTCGTAACGCAAATGGCTTCAAATTCTTTCGAAGTTGCATAAAAATGCAAATAACTCTAATTTATCGTTCTCATCATAGCGCTGAAGTAGATGCAACAGCGTAATATAAAAGTAACCCCCCCTGCATACAATTAACCAACAAAGCCTCGTGGTTTGTCACAAGACACTAACACACAAAGTCTGTACTTTCATACAGAACTCGAATATCCAGTAACACATGCAGCGTACGGCCTATAGTACGACTGTAGATAATTTCTGTCCACGTCCATTCGTGAGTCTAAAGGTAATTTTGATTACTTGCTCATAAAGAGTAATGGGTGAAAGGTGAACGCCAAAGCGGTCCATCAAGCTAGTTCTGTTTATATCATCCTCGATGTTATGTTCACACCTGCCTAACTTAGGGCGTGCGGGCTGTTCACGTGCGTAGTCAATATGGCGGACACTGGACATACGCACAGTGACTAGGGGATGATAGCTCGTGAAATATTCGAAATACAGGTCTAACTTGTTGGAAATGATGAGTAAACGTTGATTTGTGTGCGAGTAAATAGTCTAAACACGCCTCTCGTATATTATTGTGTGCCGTGTGATGATCTTGTATTTAAAAGATGTTAAGTGAGGTATAATTGACTGCAATGGACCACCAAAGCTGTGTGCCAGGCTACTCTCAACGAATATAAAGAGATGTATGATGCCATGGTAGATTTAACCACACTGACATGATCTGTAGCATCTTTCAGGTTTTAATTTGAAACTGTTGTGGTATGGAATATATTGTAAAGCTTCATCGTGAATTCCGCTATGAATTTCCTTGTTATGTTTATGCAGAATAAACATTTTCAAGTTATTTTTCAATTAGTTTAGACGAAAGCGACACGAGACTGAACGTTATGAAATTGCTTCAAAACACGACGTAGAAAAATATTCAGTTTCAATACGCCTAATATACCACCGAGCTTGCACTTTTTCTGGTTTCACTTCTGAATTTCTCGGTTAAAATTGAAAAAAGTGCTATGTAACTGGCTGATTAAATTACTGGCTATATGGTACTGCAATCAGACAAAATTATTTTTCAATTTAATCAAAACAAAAGCTAAGAAACCAACGAACGAAAGGCACATTCAATTCCCCGGGACCTACGCTAAAGTCTTGGCGAATTAAAACGACCAGTGTAGTGTATACGGCACCTCCAGCTATCGTCAAATAAAACCCTTAGCTCAAAAGTAACAGCTGAAAATTCCCTAATTTGCAACAGTCTCGTTCGAAAACCAATAAAACATGGTTGAACTGCCAACAAGATTGGCTGCCATGACAAGAAGCAAGTGTAACTAGCAAAGAAAGAAGCGGCGCTCTATTATTGTCACTTAGTATATACGCTATACGTTTTGATAGCGAGCAAGGAAAAGCTACAGACGTTTGATTCGGTGAAAACCGGCGTACGCTTCACCGCGTTTTCCAATCTCGAGCGCGTTTTGCAAATACCTCGCGAGAATACACATCTATAACATTTCTAAGTATCTCGTATATTACGTATTGCATCTTCGTAGCTCAAAGAAAATTCTATCCAAGCGTGTAAGACGTCTGACGTTGTCCTGGTTACTGTGTTGCGTTCGAATATGCTGGGATAGGTATAGGTGTATAACACGACGAGATTCTGAGATGCTGGATGTAGCTATAGGCTTTATCAGGAAAATATGAAATATTTGTACGAATACAATATAACTATGAAGCATCACTTGAAAATCTACTGGAGTGTTAACGGCAAATCAGAGCGAAATAGAGCTCAGGAAGTCATGCAAGTGCAACATCCTATAGGTAGGGATAACTATCGTGTAACAATAGAGTAAAGTTTGTATGGATGGGTTCAATGTTGGCTTGATTTGAGCAAAACATTGCTTTACACGTGATTATGATCCAATGTGTTGACTGTATAGTGAAGTGTTTATAAATGCTACTGTCTGGAAATATGCATTGAAAAATGAACAAAATACTACTACAGAGATCTGATATTGCTTTAGAATATTAAAATTCGTGTGCAGAAATTTTCCTTTGTGGAAAAATTGCGGACGATGTAATATTGAAAAATATCTGTGTCTGAAATTTAGGAATTTTCATTTTTAACCAAAATTGCCAGGACATTTTTCTATTTTCGGAATTCCATTAAAAGTTGAAGAGAAAAAATTCCGAATTCTAAAAGTATATTTTTATTTATTTATAGCTTCAATGCTGTAGTAATGATAAAAATGTTGTACCTACCTCTACGTACTTCGACGGTGGCGATGTCGCGCTTTACAGCTTAGCACAGCGACAATGCTCTAATGGGGGCGGTGGGGCTAGGATTTCCCCGGCCGGATCGTTAAGGATCACCGCCAACTAAACACGTCGAGACGCCGTGCTAAACGATAGTTAACGACGCCCAAAAACATTCACCTACCATCTTGAAATTTTCAAAATAATATGTTCATTTTGAAATAATGAAAGTATAAAATATCCTTGCCTACGTTAGAACACTGAAGTCAAGAACAATATACGTGAAAATGGACTTGACTTGTTTTAAATTCTAAAGACTCATGATTTGTAACTAATTTTTGCACTAGTTTTCAAAAAAACTGTTAGTAAATGGGTGTCACTGTTGAGAACTTCTAACAAACGAACTGCCTGTAAGCCTGTACTTGACTTGTATTACTCTTTAGTAATTACAAGAATTAATAAACATATATGAATGTGAAAAATCTACAAGGATCCAATACAAGTGGGTGATTTTAAGTAATAGCTGAATTTTATCTGGATTAACCGTTTATAACTAGCAAACCATTTCTCCAGCACAATTATTTTATATCTTAATATTTTCGACGCAGTAAAAATACCATATGTATACATCTAAGAAGGCATATCTACATACTGCTCAAACCAACCTATGAAACAGCCTCCCCTTTTTATAATACTACAGCAGGAAGCAGACTAGATTTGACCAGTGTCCAAAACCTGATTCGACCCCTACATCAGTACAAATATCCAGCGCACACTCATAGTCACACATTATGAAAACTCGAGCAAATATACGCCAGGCAACATTCTAGTTTATGAATATGAGGATTAGTAGACAAGTTATTGTGGGCTTGTCAACATGGATATTAAGCAAATCATTTAGAAGGCACACTCAATGGACGAATACGCAGACGTAACTAGAGACGACGAAAGCGCGTGCTACATACGTGTACGCAGGTGAGAATTTCACATACGCAACGAGTGGCGTTGCGTGCCGGGTGGTGGGAGGGGAGGGGGATGAAACTATGTGGAGAAACTTGATACACACCCGTGCGTTGTGTCTGTAAATGCTAGAGCGCCGTCTGCATTGGTGCAACAAAATTATCCTCCTCAGAGCCAGACAAAAAGCGACTTTTGGGGTGAATCTTACTGTCGAAGTGAAGTATTTTTTCATTTAAAAAATCTTTTCGGAAATTATTAAAAAAAAAATTGATTGTTTTTATGGATAAAAGGAAATTAACAAAAACAAATCTAGGAATGTCACCTACAGGCGACGCGGGGTTTCAGAAGGAGGTTGAATTGTTAAGGCTTTTTGGCTTGGTCTTACGAATATTAGAGGTGATTAGTGACTAGATAACTTAGATGAGTTATCGTGAGAGTAAGTTACGAATAAAGATCCGAATTTTTGTCACATTTAGCTTCATTCCGGCTCTTGGCTGGCACAACAGTGTAATATTTTGACGCATATTCGAGCAGGTTACCACAGTGTACAAAAGGGTATAAGTAATATGAGCTTATCTGGATTAGTTACCTAACATGGATTAGTTACGTAAGCTATAACCTATCTCTAAAACTATAATAATTTCAGTTCAAGAGTAAGTTTCATTCTACCTATGGGTATTTTGTATTGTTCATACAACATTTTGTGTTAGTAAGAGAATACCACATAGGAGAATACCACCACAATTGGACCTTTGCAAATCTCGACCAATACTTTTATTTTACTACTGGTCCAAACAGCCAGCGATCTGATCATGGCAACCTTACTGACCCAAGTTCTATATCCAAGCATTGACACAAATATATTTCAATTTCAAAAACAATGCTTAGGTGGAACACTGAGAGTATTGATTAGAATTGGGTACTATGTGAGCAATAAATGAAGATTCGAACTTCACTTCAAGAATTATTTACATTGAATTCACAATCTATAAAATAATAGAAAGTAGTTCCTAACTGCGCCGCGAAACAATGTTGAACATAATAAACTTGAGTGTATGGGAAGTTAGTTTCAAAAGGCTTACAATAAAGCTCCAAAGGCCAATGTCATTCAGTTAATGAAAGATAGTGCCTAAGGGTGAAATAAATCGAGAATCTAAAGTCCTAACATTAGGGCCTTATTTCTAGCAAACCATAAAACACCCAAATGTATTGCACACATATATAAATACACGATTTTGGCCAGTGGCTGCAGTACATTACCCCCTTAGCTTATATCTTACCAATGGGACTGGGTTATTTTATCGCAACATTTTAGATAAATCAAAAAGTTCGTTTCACATTATACTACCCCCAAAACAATCACACTATTGAAACAATAACTTCCAGCTTGGGTGGCATGCACTATGGTGAAAACCCACCCTTATTCATTAAGCAAATGGAGATTGCAAATTTAGCGCCCGGTCGACGGGATTAAAATATGGCGGTGAGGTAGGAGAGATTTTCCGCCATTTCCACGATCGCCGGACTCGGACGCGGAGATAAAATTCATTACTACAGTTTAGATAACTAGGTTTTAGGACATTATGAAAGAGTGTGACGGTTATTTTCTTGAGATTCGTACGGTGAAGTGGCAAGCTAAAGAGATGTCAAACACTTAAGTTACTATCGGTAAACAAAGAAAACGAATTTCTTATACATGAAAGAAAACCTTACAGAAAAGTAGATTTTTTTAATTATTAGCGATATTAAAAAAAATCTTTATAGGGAACGATTGATTCTGTACACTCAAAGCACAATGTGAGGCCTCCATATGAATATTACACATAGCTATCTTTAAAAAAAAAACATTTAGTCAGGCTTGGTTGTTTAATGACAACAGTCAACAAAGTCAATATCAACGTGAATCCATTTTCCGTATCAGGGAGACTTTTGGGTCCCCTTGTCCCAACCCCAACCCCCTGGCTGTCCAAGCCGGGGAAGACTGCGCACATGTGTGACAAAATCAACCCCCTCTCCCGACACTCGCCACCCTCGCGTCGATCCCCCATTGGCCACTGGACGTCGCGACGCCAAACCACTGGTCAACGGCGTCTCCTCATTGGTCAACGCTAGTCCATTACAACATACACCGAGATGGGGAAAAAGACGACGAATCAAATTTTTTGAATGATGCTCAACGAACTTTTAAAAAAGGACGTTTACGTGTGTGGATTCTGATACTGAGCCAGTGCACTTTCAATGCAAGATTCAGACAGATTGATTTTTTTTCCCCGGAAGCGATTTGGCTGTACACATAAACTCACATGTATTTTGAACAGAAAATCATTTTATTTTTACCTTTATACAACCGAGACAGAACACTTTTTGAGATCTACGTAAATATTTTCACAAATCAACCCCCAAAACAATCGGAAACTTTCGCAATTCAATGTCCAGTTTCAGGAAATTTTCTTCACGTCTCAAATTTCGCGGCACACAAACAAACACTTAACGCAAAATTTCGAATAAATTTCAAATTCTCAACTTCGGCGCTCGTCAAAATTTGCTCACTTGTGACGTGTTCGCTCAGGTAATATCGAGAATACGTTTCGCATTAATCATAATGTCACACAGCCATGCAAACTGTCGACCGACGCCGACGACGCCGACGACGCCGACGACGCTTATCAAGAGAAAAGCGACGCCTTGTTGTGTATTTCGCGCGTATACGGCGTGATTACGGGTCTAATGGCAGTTTCATAACGCGCCAGAAATCTTATAAATTAAACATTAGATCTGATTTAGATTTATAACAATAAAACCAACATCAGCGAGGCTTACTTAAGATTGAACGAAAACTTGACGTCATCACACGACACTTTGATCACTGAAACACGATGAGAAACTTTCAGACGTAAAACGCAGCTACATTGAGAAGTACATCGGTGTTTGCGATTTTTTAAACAGGAAAAGTCACACGGGTTTCATTTAAATATTGTAAGTCGAGCTTCTCATGCAGCAAACATCTTGCAACAAAAAAGTCACTACTCAGTTCACAATATCGATCACAGCTGGACGAATGCGTTGATTTCACCGCCTTTAAGTCGCACTTCATTACGAACACAACCGTTCTTCGATTGCAGAAAATTGTTCTGCGGCTTATCGCGCCGCGCGAAAAACGTAAGCGGTTAAAAGAAATGTCGTTCATGACTCGGTTCACATCCTTCGTTGTTCTAACATTGAAGACGACCGAAGAAGACGAACCCCGGCTGCTGCTGCAATCTTAGCTGTGAGGGGTTTTTAAAAAAAGGGGTGGGGCAGGCACACCATCAAGCACCAGTTAAAAAAGGGAGGCAAAAGGATCTCAATTTTTAAAAACACCCAGCCCGCGTCGCCCCGCAACCTCCTCACTTTCCCTCCCCGTTCCTTCGTCGCGTTCTTTTGCCAGACTCCAACCCTTCACCCCCCCCCCCCCCCCCCCCCCCCCCCCCCTTCTCCCCCCCCCCCCCAAAAAAAAACCCCCCGCGGAACTTTCTCGCTAACAAACTCTCTGCGGATGGAAAGCTAACACCACTCGATAAGCGAAATATTTCCTGGCCTAATTTTCGCGTATTTCTGCTTAGTCTAGGAAAATGGAAAAATAATTGAAAATCACGTTTTTACAGTTTTTAACACCATTTCGCAAATATTTACAAAAAAATACATTTCCAAATCTCTTCATCGATCACATTTCAGTATTTTTTATCAATTTTTCACAGCTTCATGGATCGAAATCAGCTCAATTCGGCATCCCAAAGAGCTGCTGGATAATCTCAAGATAGCGGAACTAGCCGCTAAAAACGTGATCCGATTCCTGTGTGCCCCACAACCCTTTCTTGTTCACCTCATTAGCATACCCCTTGATCTCCTTTCACCCCCCTTACCCCCTCAGTCTTGGCGCTCTCATTTCATCCCCCCCAGATCGCGTGGAGCAGTTTTTTGTCATCAACACCCAAGAAATTCATCAGAACCAATGGGAATTAAGATACTTTGCCAGTGCATTTTGCCTTGGCAAAGGAACTAGCTGCTGTCTTGACAAGTATGCTCGAGACTTTACGTATTCATTGTTCAAGTTGAGGGAAGTTAAATTGTGGGATGTTTCAATGGATGCTGATTTTTGTCCTGGAAATGTCATCCGAGTAAAGATCAAGTCTTTGAAGTACTTTTACACAAGTTTTCAACCCCTTAGTTGAATTTTGGAATCGTTTGTTACACTGAATTCTTGCGTGACTAAGTAGCTAGTGAAATAAGCCGATATTATTACTTTTTTGAGACTCATATCTCCTGACTAATTTCAGCACCATAGTTTAAAAAAAAAACTGTTAATAACTGGGTTAAAATGCTGAAAACTTAACTGAAACTAAACAACCACCGTTTCGCTAACTATTCTGAAAGCTTCATCGGGGCTAGTCTGGCTTGATGAAGCTTTCAGAATAGTTAGTGAAACGTTGGCAGTTTAGTTTCAGTTAAGTTTTCAGCATTTTAACCCAGTTATTAACAGTTTTTTTATAAGCCGATATTATTTGTTGGAGAGAATGGATCTTAAAGTAAACTAGTTTATAGGCTCCTTATTTTCAACCGACTATAATATAGTTCATGCAAACTGTGGGATCCAATACTCAGGATCATGGCACGTAATTTAATATGTGACAAGAGGATTTTCGTTCCTTTTTTCTACCCACGTGTTCATTTGAATGGCAGAAAACAGAAATATGTATATGGTTGCGTAAATGTCTGGAGGGTGCAAGTATTTCGACAACACTCTTTGCCTACTATGAGGGTGTTAGTTTTTGGGTGTGGGATGGGATTGGGAGGGTTGGGGATGGGGATGGGGAGAGGAGGGGGTGAATATGGCTGCAATCTTTCTCAAATGTCATGAACCACTCTACCATCAAAACGCGATGAAAAGGGCGAGAAGAATCGTCAAAAATAGATTTTTCTACATTTCGCCGAAAAAAAGCGTCTGTTTAGTATATTTATCTTGAATCACGATGGAAAATATTTATCTTGCGCTCTTTTCTTCGTTGTTTGAAATGAAGTTTCACGAGATACTTTGAACCTCTTTATGTAACGTTTTCTTTTTCCAGTACATTTCCATGAAGTCTGTACCAACGAGTAAGTGAAAACGTTTCGGCAAATAATCCTTGTGTTTTACTTCAATTTTCCGATAAAGCTGCCTTTGTCGGAAAAGGAAACAAGAAAAGCTTAAATTTCCAAAAATCGAGCATTGTCCATGAACTTCCCGAAATAAAATGCACCTTTATATGTCCAACAAAGAGCTTGGGCTACTACGAATTTTTGCAGCAACCAAAGAAGTCTACGAAATCTTCACCCATAAGGGGAAATTAATGTCTCGCGAGCTGTCATATTTTAGAATGTCTTATTTGGCACCTACAATTTATCACAGAGATGATAAAAATAAACGAAAGCATTGAAAAACATTAAAATGATGGATTATCGCAAAAGTACAGGCTCTTCTTATCTATTCAAGCACACAGATTTGTGCGAAACTCCGTTAATTTTGCGAAAGAATTTTACAATTCTCGACTTGAGTTTTTAGGAAAACTATAATCTGACACTTAAATATCATAACTTTATTCAATTTTCTGCACTCTTCTAGATTTTTTTTTTCATTGAAGACAGAGTGAGAATATACAAATAATTTTTTCCAATTCTAGAGCTCTTGTTATAGTAGAACACCGAAAAAAATATATTTAAATATCGCTTTATTATTTTTAGATTCGTCTAGAAGTTAAATATTAAGTTGAACCCAGTTTTTGATTTGTAAACTGTATGTATTCTCCTAATTAACAATGAAAAACATGAAAAACTCTCGATTACAATTAAACACCAGCTCAGTGCTCACTTGACAGAAAAATCTTCAAAAAAAGGACAGGTAGACGTGGTATGCTTAATATTTAAAAAGCAAACAGTTAAGCAAAAGCACTTGAATGTGTTATGGTGTGCTGTCGCGTATTCCATTACGGTGGCGTTCTGTCAATCTATAATGCTGTATGCGGCTGTCCAAGGCTTCACAATGCAAGAGACACGGCACGACGAAACGAGACAGACGCGTAGAAGGGAGGGAAAAAAGAAAAAAGAATAATCCCGCCAGCGAATTTTAATATTCGTTTTCTTCTTGCGTCTTCCCCCCTTCATCCTCGTCTGCTTTATGCGTTCAATTCATCGTAAGCGTCTCTCTATAGGGTGGACCATTTTAATGGACACCGGCTGCAGAAATGCGAAGAAAATATGACAGTGTTTTTTTGAAAAAGTGATGAGCATGTCTTTGAGTTCATGTACAAATCTTTCATTACGCGTCCATGGTATATTGTATGTTATGGAAATGTATTATTTTCTATTTTTGTTTCAAATTTCTCAGAAATCATACAGAATTGAAAGAAAAGATCCAGCTCCGTTGTTCAAGTTTTTAAGGGAAAAATGATCAACATTTTTTAATGCCAAATGAGTGTGCAGGGTTCAGACCTGAAGGGAAAACCGAAATCAACTCGTAAAAGCTATACTTTAGCAGTGAAACGAAATGATCGATGAAAGCATTCTAACTTCTTTGATTTTGAGATTCCATCAAAACGGACGAATTCAAGAAGACGTGACTTATTATTCACCATTCGAACAACAAACTGCACTCATGCATTATCATTTAAAAACAAACTAAGCTTGTTCACCTCAGCCGGGATTTGAACCCGAGTCCTCTACATTATCGGTGCTTCCCGGTGCATTACCGCATTCAGATTGAGGTTCATAATTGAACTTGATAATGTAATTTTTTATATTCATGACTTATTTCAGACTTTGCACTTCTTTCGAAACAAACTCATTCATAAACAGTGCAATGAAATTTATGTAAAATTACTTAAACTTCCCTTCTTTTTGTTTTGTATTGATAATTTCTTGGACACCTTGTGGTCTATTACAGAAATGAAGCCTAACAATCATTCTTCCATATGAAGAAATACATATAAGCTGTAAAAAAATCAAGAAAAATCTCGCAATCGTTGAAACTTTCCGTACGCCTCGTAAACTATACTGTCTACTTCTTTCGATCACTAAATTTAGGGCTTAGGGCTTAGGCTTTCGTTAAGATCACTGGGTTCTGGGTTAACTTCTCCAGGGGTAACAGCTTCTGCTAGAGCTTTCACCAGAAGATTTTACCCCCGAAGAAGTACATGCAGCATAGTTCACGAAACGGAAAAGTTTTTTTAATTTCTACCTAGTTTCATCAGTACCAAGTTATTTTTTTGAATAATTAAGTTGCTCTTTTTGGTCCGTATGACCGGTAATACGCCTACTCAAACTGGCTATTCCGCGATAAAACGAGTGTGTATCTATCCTCGTTAGCCCCAGCCTAATAGGTGTGCCTAGACTCTATTTATTCTATTTTATTGGCCCAGACAGGTGCAGCATCAGACGCACCTAATCCAGCCGAGGCACGGCCCTGATAACGAGTGGCGATGCGCACTAGTTTTATTGCGCACTAGTCTGTCGCCGTGACGCAACTTCAAGCCTCACGCGGAAGGTGTACATTCATACGTACTGCTCCGAATTATACCTCGAATTCAATCAAGGACCACGAATTTTCCACCCCACCCCGACTCACTTTCACGGGCTGTAGAACAAAACCGGAAACACGCTTCCACGCTTCGCTTTCCATATTTTCCAATTGCTTTGCAACGTGATCGTCACTTAAATTGCGTCCCACCTTGTCGTCCCTTCGTCGGCGTCTGATTCATCCCCCAGTCTTCAAGCGTCTCTCTTCTTAGCAACGCAAACGCATACCTCTCATCTTTCACCTGGATACTGCCGGGTTCAGGGTTCCTATAGCAACGGCTCTCCCGTCAAACGTACTTTCCTGTAGCAATACTGCTCACTACTAACTATCGTAGGCAATAGGGAACTCTACTCTCTCTCTTGTATTGTTCAACGGTATTGTCGACAAGACGCAATATTGAAGTTATAAGAGGGAATAGATACATGTAGATTTTTTTGGAGTGTCTGGTAAATTGGAAGCACATATAACATGATTTGAAAGTTACAGACACAATCTGCTGGCTACATGCTAGATGTACGGAGTCGTTTTTAAGGTAGTTCGATTTGGTTTCTTGACTCCTCCACACGGTTACGATTATATTTCCATGACCAAAAAGTCACGCAGGAAACCAACCGGTAATCCACACTAGATTTTTGCTTACTGTTTTTGATTGTCATCTCACCATGCGCTAGAGAGAAATAAAAACTCATGTCAAACTTGGAATCTGGATGATACCCGTACGATAATTTGTACTGACGCATTGAACTCTTGGATCACTGTTAAAAACATATGGGTTCTACTTTTTATAATTTTAGTGCATTTCTTCGGGAGCTTTCGGTATTCTCACACATAGTATAGAGCTGTCCCTGTCTATAAGATAGCACATTTCCATGGGTCTGTGTATACGTAGTTTGCTTGTCAGCCTTAATTTCCATACACACTTGATCGTGCGCTAGCGAGCTAAATAAACAGTCTACCATAATAATAAGTAATTAATTTATAATCCATGGGGTAGTATGAGAGAAACTGGAAAGTAGACTTGCCAGAACAATGTACCGGTTGATCTCAGTACGAACAAAACTACACAATCGGTTAAGTCGGTTAAGACAACCACGTATACGTCGCAGTGTCAGTGCTCTTGTGCCGCGCATTATCCCCAGATATAAAGGCGACCCTACAATTGCTTAGAAATCAGTAAAACTTGTTTTCTCTTCATCGCCTGTCAACACTCGATCACCATTGTCTCGATATCTTCGTTGACAACCGCGCGCTCTTTGGATAACACAGAGTACTAACCTCCCCCCCCATCTACCACCTTTGTTAACAGCGCCCAATACCAAAGTCCCGCACCGCTGACTGAACTATAATATATAGAACAAGCTTCTTATTATTACGTCAAGAACAACATTGACAAACCGAAAGACGAATTTCACTTGGGTTTTGTTTGTTTGTAATGTCGACTACAGAAGATTAATTTCCATTTGGAGCTATATCGTCATCGCCGTGGAATAATGGTCTTTCGCGTACGTCGGCGTTTCGGCTGCAGAGGCAATGCATGATCGTTTGGTCCCATGCTGGGTATACAATCTAAACGTCAAATGCCATCTAGTCTGCATTTTAGGCATGTTTCTGTCTGTACATTCAAGTTTAAGGGGGTTTGTTTTAAATGTACTTTAGGATAAATATGTCGCTTACGAACTATAAGTAATATCTAATATATAATAAGATAGGCGGCGCTGGGGTTGTGTGAGATGTATAGAACAGAGACACTTTTATATTATCTTGCGCAGTTTGCATTATTATAACAATGAAGCGTGAATAATGAGTGTCACGATTTCAAATATGGTGCCAAGATAAACAGATTGGAATAACGCATTGTTTTGGTTGACTTCACAGAAATAATTATTTTGCATTTTGGAATTAATAAGTGGGAGAGCTGGCGGCATTGTGCATTGAGCTATAGTGAAAATGATAAGAAAGTGTTGAGTTGAGCGACGGACTGTTTTCTACAGCCATGTTACATATTATATAATATCTTCCAAGCTATAATGAGTCGTGTGATTTCTTTATTGCAGATGACGAGGAAAAGGGTGTTCCAAGCGGCCGTCAGCCCTTCAAAAACAAGTCGGACAAGATCCCAGAAGAAATCTACAACACGCACGGCAGAAAACAAGAAAGATTCGCAATTCCACTAAGTATTAAACGAAACTACAACAAAATTTTCTCCCCAAAAACGAAACTGAAACAAAACAAAAAGCACCTATGTCGAAAGCTTTTCCGCGCCTTGACAATAAACGCATATACTTACATCTAAGTCATAACATTCCTCTCGCGAGTCGTCATCGTATGACATATCACGTCATAATCATCTCATGCTCCATCTATTACAAGCCATGTGTTCACCCTCACTGGCGCTAACGCCCTTTGAAATACGCGCAGACAAGTTCTTCCACGCAATGGAACTTTTATTGCGATACCCAAGACAGCATTGCTAGCTAGAAATTCTGCACCCCCCGAGTGGGGCTCCTTTATGGTAAATACAACGCATAAAACGTGCAGCGTATATGCACGAGTGGAAATAAGATATGAAGATGCTTTTTAACGATCTTGGTATTACCGCAATCGTAAAGAAAACAAGATGCTGTTTTTGTGTGTAATGGTAATGGTAATGTTAGAATACGACATGACAGTTGGGATGTGTGGGATTTGTAATGCCGGAGAAAATGCTGGGAAACGTAATTTTTAGGGGTTGATCAAGATTATGGTGGCTCAATCTGATCATGGGGAAATGAAAAACCAAATGTACGTCCTAAGGATTCATGTTCTGCATAGGAGTAGTAAAATAGCAATGATCCCATACAAAAACCAAAAGAAAACTTGATGCAAATTTTATTATAAGATAGGTTTTCAGATTTCACATATGTTAGTTAATTTGTTCCTTACGAGGTCTCCACGTACGATATAAAAATACGAAGGCTTCAAATAGGGAAGGGATATGATAATATATAATGCAAAAGAGTTAATGATATTTTTCACGCTTTAATAATATTAAAGTAATACAGAATTAGCTATACAAGATCCTAAATGACCTTATACGGAATGTGCACATTTTTGTACCTAATTTAAACACAAAAATACACCAGCATAATTTTGTCCTTATGTTTTGATGTTCAGTAGATCGTTATTCAGCAGTATAGTGCGACTTTTCTGAGCTGACAACGGAGATTGAGGTATAGCCAGGTAAGAATAGCACGGAAATATGCCCACCGGCAATGCCAGCTGAAATGAACTCAGAATCTGTTATTGTAAAGAGCATAATATGAGGGTTGCGCTTGATATATAAGGATGAAACAGAAAAACTTCACGTGGCCATCAATGCATCTATTATTTCTTGACAAGTATGAAAACTGTCATCCGCTCCAGTGACAGACGTCGTAAAGAATCAAACAACGACGCCGACGCCGACGTCGACGCCGACGTCGACTTTGTGACGTATGAGCGTCGGCTTCAAGGCGTGAAAACATCGGAAAGACGATCGGAGAACAATCACACGGTGATTGAAGCGACTTTTTTTGTATACTCACGCCGTCCACTTGCCTGTAGGCGTCGCGACGTCGAAACACAGGCGTCGAATCGAAATGGTTGACGTCCAGAGCGGAGAGCCAATAGCCGAAGGAAGGAAGGGGACGGAAAGCGTGTGGGAATTTCTTTTGCCTTTTTTTTTTAAAGGGACGCGCGTATTGTGTGTGGGGAGGGGGGGGGGGGAATTCCAACAATTGGTGTGCATTTACAGAAAGTGCAACCCATTATTTTGGAAATGGTTTGGGGAATAGAAATTGTAATCACTGCCAAAGCCACTTCACAAAATAAAAAAGTTCCTCTTGCAACTTTCACAAATTAGGATCGTAGAGGAGCGGGGGTTCAGTTGTCTCAGGGTTCAGTTGTCGCAGTACCTTTAATTTCCTTTGTGGTGTATAGTTTCTGGTTTTTTGTCAGGCAGTAATGCACTCTGGTATATTTAGACGCCCATAACAAATCTCAATGTTTTTTGAGTTCACAAGAAGATCTGACAGCTGAATATCTGTTTTTGCGCTGGTTTGGTAAGTTTTTCGCTTCCTCTAATTTTCGATCTAGTAT
>QKMV01001025.1:0-18012 GCA_003287335.1 Lednia tumana
TTCTTTCTTTCTTTCTTTCTTTCTTTCTTTCTTTCTTTCTTTCTTTCTTTCTTTCTTTCTTTCTTTCTTTCATTCTTTCTTTCTTTCTTTCTTCTTTAATTATCTCCTACTTTCATTTTTTGAACAGATGAGCGTCAAATCACCGATCATCTTCCCGATAAGTTGAAAACTGACGTAGCCATCAGCGTCCACATCCAGACGCTCAACAAGGTTCAGTTGTTCAAAGACTGCGACCAAGCACTCTTACGCGAGTTGGTACTCAAATTGAGACCAGTCATCTTCTTGCCAGGAGACGCTGTCATTCGAAAGGTTCGAACTCCTCCTTAAAGCGATTCTTCTCTCGACCACACAAAAAAAAATCCGCAAAGTTTAAAAAAAAACTGTTAATTAATGGGTTTCACTGCTAAGAACTTCTAACAAAAAAACTGCCAACGCTTCGCTAACTATATTGAACGCTTCTTTGTAGCGATTGTAACAGACGATACTAACAGTTTTTTTTGAAAACTAGTACTGAAATTAGGAAGAAGACATATGAGCCTTACGAATTTAATCCACAAAACTCTTTGTCGTTGTTCAGGGTGAAGTGGGAAAAGAGATGTACATCGTGAAGACTGGTCAGGTTCAAGTCATGGGTGGCGTGGACAGCAAGGAAGTGTTGGCCACTTTGTCTGAAGGGTCTGTCTTCGGCGAGATCGCATTGTTGGCTTTGGCGGAGGGCAACCGGCGCACTGCAACGGTCAGGTGAGAGACTAAATGCAGTTGGCTGCTCGTGGTGGATCAGGGCAATCAGGGCGTGATTTGAGGTGAATCTAGTGGGTGCTGGAAAGCCCACCCGAGTTTGCGTTTGTTTTAATGGCTGCAGTCAAACTGTAGGAGACAGAGACAACAAACTGGTTCACCCTATAGAGAATTTATTGGGGTTTCCGGCAAAATTAGTTTGAAATTTTTGAATTTGGTGGCTTTTTGTTAAACACAGTTATAATGTGATATTGCCACTTTTTTGCAACTGAAACCTAAGTTGAACAAAAAGAAACGAGAATGAAAATGGAAAATCATTTTGTCCGAACGCCCGTTGAATTCTTTATGAAATGAACGAAGTTTGATATCCCTGCCACTTATAGTTTGGCTCTAGTATTTAAAATGAGCTACACATCGGATCGGTTTTTCCAGTTGCCTGTAGAGAAACTCGAACAAAATTCTCCTATACGGGAGAAATATGGTGATAACAGCCTGCATGCTTACTCTGATCATAGATTTGATAAAGTGGAAATAAAGGAGTCTGTACATATTATTAGTAGGTAGGTACCCTAAAAAAAGTTCACATTGTGCATAGCCATTATCAAATTGACACAGATTTGATATTGATGCACAGGATTTGAGGCAAGGCAGGACAATCAAACCTCAAGCGCGACTTTAGTAGTGCTTAGGTATTTCTAGTATAATTTTTCTGGATATTTTGTTATGATCAACACTTCATCAACCGTGTATTTGAACCGATTTAACAATAGATTCTTTACGAAAGCAACTATATCTCTCACATTAAAAGCCCATACACGTTCCAGTTTGTATTTATGTAGTTTTGTTGCAGATCCAAAGGATATTCTAATGTGTTTGTCTTGAGTAAAGATGACTTGAACGAAGCTATTGAGCATTATCCTGCTGCACAGCAGATTTTGAAAGAAAAAGCCCAGTAAGTAGCAAACCCAAATCCAAATCAAAGCCCAAACTCTCCAAGTTCGCTTTGCGACAGAAGTAAATGTGTAGGTAGCTATTCGATAAGATTGCACTCATCAACAACATTTTTGACAGGTCTTTAATGAAAGAGAACACATCTAGAAAGAAAGACGATGAGGTTGAAGATAATATGGAAGAGAGCAACGTAATATTTGGCAAACTGAACACTCCCTCAGTAACACCCAAATTGATGCACACAGTTTTACAGGTTCGTTATTCATTTATTGTCGAACATGACAAAAACTATAAAAGTTTTAAGACTCATGTCTTCTTTCTAATTTCAGCACTAGTTTTCAAAAAATATGTTGGTAAATGTGTTTAACTGCTGAAAACTGCTGTTTATTAGAAGTTTTCAGCAGTTTAACCCATTTACTAACAGTTTTTTTGAATGACAACAGCTCTACTATGCATAAGCCAGGATTTTGATCATTTTTTATAGGTGGTCGCTGCAGATTCTGGCGTTGCTAGGCTTCTTAAATATGGGTCCAGATCTCGCGGCTTTTCAGCTCGCAGACGAAGAAATAACGAAGATAGGAATTCTACCAGAACGCCCAGTTTAACGCCAAACTTAGTAAGCTCACAAGTAAAAACGCGCTTTCTGCTTCTGTTCACGAAATACTTCGTGTTTTCTTTAAGTTACGAACCAAACGTTGATTTTTCAGAGTTTATCGGGCACCGAAAAAGATAGTTACGGCTCGGATCAGTCAAGCTTCGAGCACAGCATCAATTTGTCCCGAAATGCAGACGTTACTTCTCCCAGCAGCGACGAAGAAGATGTGTTTGAGTGCAATGTTGTGGTGCATCACGGCGACGCATGAAAGACTCAGCTGGCTAGTCGGCAGGATTCAGAAGATTGGTCAAGTTTCAGGAGATTGGTCAGGATTCAAGAGACGAATACCCAGGGCCTAGGGGGCACTTCCCCTACGCAGCAATCGCCATATTGGATTTGAGTGATCAGACACCTGATAATAATATGATTTCCAGATAAGACTTTGATGAAGAAGGATTTGTTTGCTGTCAAACAAAAGCTTATTGCCGAAGACCCGTCATGATTACCATATTATGTCTAGTTACATTGTCAAATTTACTATCTAATTTCTTTGAAACAATATAGTTTCAATGGATCAATCGTTGAAACTCGGCGATTCGCTGGAAGGAAAATGTGTCATATAAATCGGATGAACATTTTAGCGCGTAATCATGCTTACGCATATGCAACGGCTTTATGCAATGTGCTAGCTGCGTAACTCTGATTTACTGTTGAAATCCGTAGACATTGTTGAAGAGCGCTTAGTATTGTAATGAAGGAGAACACAATACATTAAAATATCTATTAAGGCACATATGTGTTGACATTTTATTGCAACATGAGGTACATCGACGGCAGGAAAGGTGACAATAATCTACGATGACAATCTGACCAGTTAACTGAAATATTCTAGCACTAACTTTCTCTCGCTGTTTCATCGGTAGAGGCTTATAAATAGTTTACACTTTCGGCAACACCAGAGCAAACAAATTTCACCAAACAACATGTTTTTGCAAAACCGACTTAAATTGACATAAATTTAGAAATTCTTTCGCAAATTTGCGGTCGGTTCGTCACGAGCTCTGAACCTTCCGATGTCTGACGTCGTGATCGTGTACTGATTGTCGACCCCCGAAATGCTGGAACGGACATCAGCGGAGCCCTCGAGATCGACCAGTGGTCCATTGCCGATGGGTTCGGCCTTCTCTCTGAAACAAAGCGAGGAAACAACACTTAGATTGACAATCTTATCGAAGATCATTGTGCTAAAAAGGACAAGCTTCACTTCAAAAAAACTGTTCATAAACTGGATTAAACCGCTGAAAACTTCTAACAAACAAACTGCCAACGTTTCGCTAACTTTACTGAAAGCTTCTTCTGGGCAAGTCCGGCAGATTTTACGTGAACAAGAACTTATATAGAGGAAAACAAAAAAAACAAAAAACAAAATCCTAGCAAAGCCTACTTAAAATTTCCTCAAAGAATAATCGACTCTATCTTCTAAATTTCACCTGGGCTAATAAATTGAAAAATGTATTTATCTTTTCTATTAATGATTTTCTTTTTATCTGTCTATTTATAAATGAATAACTGAATTCTATCTTACTTGTCCCAACTTCTCAATCTACCCGACCAACTATTTAGAATCTGTGAGCTTCACTTACTTGACGACTCTGTACCCGTCCTCATCAGCCTCGTAGAAAACGATCCTCTTGAAGTAGCCGTCGCTGTACGAGTACGAGCCGGTCACCTTGAGTCCATCGCGCGTTTCTTCGCGGGTGTGCGTATTGTCCATGATCCCGTCGTTGATCGCCGAGTTGAATGTATATTTCGCGCTCAGTGCCTGCTTGCGGAACAGCTCCTCTTCCTTGTCGGTCAATCCTTGGTCGCTATTTTGTCGAAGTTGTTGGCGTTGGGGAATCGGGGGAGCAGCTGGAGCCTGGATCAGGATCCTCTGAGGCGCTTGCTGAATGGGCGAGGCTTGGAAATGTTGACGGCTAGGTGTGGATCCGCCTAACCTATGCGCTTTTTGCTGCTGGAGAAGTTGTTGCTTTTGCTGCTGTTGTTGCTGCTGCTGCTGTTGTTTTAGATCGTGTTGTTGCTGCTGCTGTTGTAGCTGCTGTTGTTGCAGGAGTTGTGGTGGCTCTCTGTTGGCCAGGGCGACAGACCGCTGGAATTCTTCTTGGAGAGCCTGTTGGCTGAGCTGAGCTGTGCGAGCGGCGGCTTGAAACTCTTGACGCCGTCGAAGGAGTTCGGGAGACTCGACGGCAGCGCCGAGCTGCTGTTGTTGGGCGCACGTCACAGCTACAAGAGCTGTTAGCTGCAGAGATGCATCGAAGACAGTTAGCATCTTATCTCGGTCGAGAAATTAACCGCTTTCCGAAGCCAAACTTCACCACAGGGCACAGGGATGGACTTGACTTTTGTGGCAGATTTTCGGCTCGAGTCGCGAGACCATGTGTCTCACTGCACAGATTTTAAAGCAGATGCCCCTAAGTATAAAATGGGTGCTGCCGCACGTTTCACGCAACACGATCTATACATCCGCCATTTGAATTTGATGCGTAGTTATAGGTCGGTCCAGTCTACCTCGCTAATGAAGTCGTTCTATTTATTTCTACACAATCCCGAGGGTTTCCCACTCTACGTCTCATTTCAGGTCTGCAGAAAATTTCTGGGATTTTAGTGATCAGTTGGGTAGCTAAACCAACGATCATTTTGTCTTACATTGTGTCAGCATATTCATTAGTCATTCGGTATTTGAACCCGGGTTCTCAACATAGCTGGCTCAGCCACATTTGGCTGCATTTTTCAGCCGCAATTTTGTTCCGTTTTTGGCTCCAAAACATTTCAACGCTGCAGATATTCGGTGAAAAAGTAAGTAACAAAAAGAGTTTACTTTACAGTGAACGAGTACTTCAGCAATTTAACATGTCCATGCCGTTCGAGCCTCCCCACGGAGTACGGCGTCATAGGCCAGACGTAGGCTAGATACAATGTCATATTCTTAAGCGGCACTGAATTTCACTCCTAAAGATCACCATCGATAAACAAAATGTTGAAAAATATGTTATGTATAATGAAGGTTCCTACAGTATTAAATTCTTAAGACTCATGTCTTCTACCTAATTGAAGCACTAGTTTTCAAAAAACTGTTAGTGAATGGGTTTCACCGCTGAGAACTTCTAACAAACAAACTGCCAGGCAAACAGGTAGTTTGTTTGTTAGAAGTTCTCAGCAGTGAAACCCATTTACTAACAGTTTTTTTGAAGGTACCTACAGGTTTTATGCATAACACGCATCTCTCTTTCTCCCGATTTTATCCAGAAAATGGCGCTTGATATTTTGAAAAAGATTTCCTTCTAGGAACTCACCTGGACGAAGAGCAACATCTTGTTCATCTTGACCGTGTTCACTATAAATTCACTAAAACTGAATAATATCCACACCTTCCCATGGCTTATATGTAGCAATCAACCCTCTCCCTCCCCCCCTCTCAGTCTGAATGAAAGTAACCAGTGGCATTGAAACCGTTGTCAAAAGAAGATGCCCTCCCAAGCGCCATTAATAATATTCGAAATTTACAAAATACTTTAGTAGATCCATGCGTAAAAGAGCGGGAACTTTCAGTTGGCTCCTGCTTTTAGTTTCGGTATTTAGCGCTGACTATATATCGCTGAAAATGATTGGGAGAAGATAAGTCTACAATGTTGGTGTTCGTAATCACCCCTCATGACTCTGTGCAAACTTTTACAGTTAGATTTGTCCCAAGCGCTCACTTTCTCCGTCGGGGTGTTTCAAATGCAGTGCATAACAGTTAACACCGAAAGTGTAAGATACGAAAATAAACTTGACTGCTAGACAATGTCTACTGGCGATACAAATACAAAACACACCAACGACAGACGCAAATAATGTAAAAATTAAAATTAAAATCTTTGCAGAGAAATGGTGAGAAACTGGATTATTTATTTCCACTGAAAATTAAACGACCTAATTCACTATTTTCTCGACTGGCAATTGTGTGAGCGTATAGTTCGCTTCTGTTCCGTCAGAATTTGTTCTGATTGACGCAATTCCATTCGAGACGTTCTTCTTTGGTCCAGCCAGTGGAACAATCTCGTCACTACAAAAGTATATCAAAAAACATTTATTTGCCACAAACTACATCTCACGCCAATAACCCATAGGTGAACCTAATATTGATCTACAAAAACGTCTTACCTGATAACTCGATATCCATTTTCATCGGCTTCATAAACTACTTTTCTCTTGAAGAACCCGTCGTTGTACGAGTAAGAGCCTTTAACTTTGAGACCATCACGCAGCTCGTCACGGTGTTGATTAAAGTCCCTGGATTCATCTTCGACATCCGAAGAGAAGAAATATCGAGCATTTTTAGCAGCTTCCATTTCATCGGGAGTTTGAACTTCTTTTTCCCTACCAGTGGGCCTATCTACCCTTTTTTGTTGTTGCTGATTAATGGTTCCGTTTTCGTTCTGTCCTGTGGCTGAGAGGAGAACCGATGATACCATAACCAGTACTTGCTGTTCACAAAAAGAGAGCGAATTTTATCAAATATCTCCGAGTTTTTTCTTCTTAGCGTTACCGCGATGTACCTATTTATCTAACAATTCTCTGCTAGAATCTCTACCTATCTTACTTACCAGGAGCATCATGTCTTTTGTTACTGTCGGCGCACTTGGAAAATCAAAGTCCACACACATAATGCACTCGCAATTGTTATCCGAAGGCTTTTTATAGACTTCACGTGTGCGTGTGTTCTATCTAATGTTTGTAATAAACCATTATTGTACACATATAAGTCATGTTGCGTTTAAGATGGCGGAAAATTAGTACATCCGCACAGGCACACTCACCGTGAAGTTATACGCAAGGTTGATGCGATTCATACATATCCCAAATAACTCACAGGAACTATTTATTAAGTAATTTGTTTGCGTTTTACTGCAAGAAAACGGATGTGTCGAGAATGATTATTAATGAGGTAACGTATAATACGATCGCGAAAATGGAAAGTGCTCTGGTGGGAAACGACCTCAATGGGTGAACAACGTTATGGATTAGGAAAGTGAAGAAAACTTATTTTTACATTTCTTTAGTTTGGTAGGCAGGCATTTACTGCAGGGCTGAGCTGCAGGTAGCTAAATTTCATATGCTCTTTATTTTTTAAATTATGAGAACCACATTACCAGTCCACTAGTAAGAAGAAATACTCTGTGAATGGCCCAATTTAGTAACAATTTATCATTTGCTTATAGCAATAATACAGTAGTGACTTCTTGCAGATCCGAATGCGCAGGTAAACGAAAGTAAATGGTAATAAGTTAATTTATTGTCAGCACTGGCCATTTGAAATGAACGAAAATATACTCACCCAAACCATCACGCAATCACGTATGCATTTCTTTCTTAAATCTAAATAATGTCCTATAGATGGCAATATTTTGATTACACATAATCATTTCGGTTAATCGCACAAAGACTCAACAAAGGTTGTTGTCGGACATGAATCGCGTGACTCTTCGTAATTTTCAACCTCCACCCACCCCTTTCGTAAAGGCTTAAAACGACAAGGTTCGGCCAAGGGGGCTTGTACGGGGAGGGGACTCTTCCACCGCGACACAGTCAAGTTCTCTTACTGCATCGATGAATCGCCCGTGACAACTAAATTACTCTTATCTAACCATCATCTAATCAAACATTCGTTTGGGAACTAAACGAGACCACCTACGCGAGCGTGCACTGTGTGGATAATCTCTTATCCGCTTAAAAGCTTCCGTAACTAAAAGTGATCCGTTTGAAATTATGTTTAATGAGTTGGACGGAAGTTCTGAACTGTCGGGAGGCTTTTGGTGTCATGAAGTCCCTGGCACAAACGACGCAGCCCCGGGGAACCGTTTAACTCTGGTCTAAAGTATACCTACTACCATTATTAACCATCTGTGTTGCTTAATAACTTTAATGCATTGTTGAGAATGATAGCCTCCTTCCTTAAACTTAAGGCCAGGCATCTTGCATATTAATTGCTTATCCAATGGCGATTGCTGTTAATATGAACAACAGGGGTATTCAAATACGTTCACGTGGTCAAGCAGGTGACAAAACGAGCATATTTGCAGCTTCTTTTAATTACTGCAGCTAAACTATAAGGGGCAGAGTCACCAAACTTGGTTACCTTCTTTCCAACAAAATTGTATTTGAAAATTCATTATTTAATTTTTTTTAAATAACCCTAATTTAAGTGAGATTTTCTCATTTTTTTCTATTGGAATCAGATAACTTAAGATAATGATAACAAAAAAAATGTAAAACACATTTTGTCAGAAAGCCAGTTAAATTCTCTTGGAGGTAACCAAGTTTGGTGTCTCTGCTACTTATAGTTTAGCTGTAGTAATTAAAATAAATTTAAAAAAGGGTGGGTTTTCCCAGTTGCCTCTCACCCAGCCGGAATAAACTTGTACACAAGGACGAAGAAATAGGAAAGCTAAAAAATGAAATTGAATGTTAAATAACATATTTAAAAACGCAGACAAGATGGATAATAATTAACTACTAACATAAAATCCCATTTGATTTTCAGAATGGCTGCAAGCGGTCATCGTGAAGCAATCCAAACATTTTATGAATCGAACAAACTTGTCTATGTTACCCTTCTTCATTTCTTTCTGATCTCTGAGTGACCTCTGTTTCCCTTATTTTTACATTTTTCCTTGTCATACGATGACAATGTGGCCTATAATTTATTTCTGTATTTCCTAATGTTTTCCGACCTTAATAATATATTACGATATGCTTTATGACATTTTAATGTCCTGCGGCACGAGCGCTTATGCGATCATTTTACCTATAGTCTTACAATAAAAACAAACAAGCTTAGCGTTTGGGGCGCATGCGGCATAATCTTTTGTCTCGTTCGCCGACGACGCTCGAGTGACAATAGCCGACTGGAATCCAGCCGCACAACGACGCCGTTTTCATCGCTCGGCGTCGCGATCTACAGTCGGGGCCTCGACGGCGTCGTTCCTTCCGTGAGGCAACTCAAGGCGTTCATCTCCCTTTTCAAACGAACACAAGTTATGGGGTGACAGCGCACTTTTCAC
The DNA here is from genome assembly GCA_003287335.1 of Lednia tumana. Classification (NCBI taxonomy): domain Eukaryota; kingdom Metazoa; phylum Arthropoda; class Insecta; order Plecoptera; family Nemouridae; genus Lednia; species Lednia tumana. Next base: position 9,388 of record QKMV01001025.1, read on the forward strand.
ACGTCAAGGCTGGTTCCGGGGCTAGATGACAATCTTGTACTAGCGCTCTATTCGGCGGATAAGGATTCGCATTTAAAATAAGGTAAGGAACAAATCATAATATATGAGCTATAATAAATCCACGAGGCCCTTAAAAATCGAAAATAGATAACGGTATCCACTCACGATATATTTTATAACAAACTAGAAAGTAAAGTAATTGCTTTCCACACGAACTGCAACTTGTCTATTTCAGGGAGAAATAAACACATGAGAAATTTTAATTTTAGTTTCATCCTAGTACTGCAATTTCTGTGTCGGCATAAGCAAGAAATTTTCAATTAACAATCTGATTCCAAATTATACAAGTAAATATGAATAATGTAAGGTCTAACAAACAAACTGCCAACGTTTCGCTACCTCTGCTGAAAGCTTCTTCGGGGCAGGTCAGAACTCAGAAGGACTTGAGAGTGCTGAGATTAGGCAGAAGACATGAGTCTTAAGAATTGAATATTACTGATGATATTATATTCGTCGTCTATAGCTAAACATTATTTTTCCGGAAGATCACACGAACTATAGAGCTGCATTTCCAACCATTCCAAGACGCAAATACTGGCGAGATTGGGAGTGGACCTAGTAAGTAGACGGCCATGCCTTTTGGTGGAGAAACTATCCCAGAATTTCCCTGGGATAGTTGTGGGCGATCACGGAAAACCACAGCCAGGATAGGCGGCCACCACGAATTGACTTTGTGAGTGTATTCCGTAACGGATGCTTTTAAAAAACCCATGAACAATGACAATGCTTGTTCTTAGGCGGCTTGAGAGGCTATAGATGGGGATTGGGACTGCTATGGGTACTTCAAAGGACGTTTTATTGTCAATTTGATCAAAAATGACGTAAAGACACGGCAACTTTAGCTTCCCAAGTTTGAAAACCCGTCCAGGGTGCCATGGTCTCGAAAGATCTTTGTGGACTGAAATGCTTGTTTCATTTAGATTTAACACGGAAAATGAGAATTTCTGTCAAAGAGAAAATTTCGAGACTAGACACCTAGCCTCGCGAATTGACATTTCCTCCTCCGCTTCTCCTCCTCCTCCCTTTCCTCCACCTCACTCTCTCCTGCTAGTAGAGTGAGAATCCGATTTGTAATATGCATACTGGCTCGTGGCTAGCTGTGACCATAGAATAAAATTACCAGTAGCTGAATGAAATCTTTGAATACTTAGCGCATTTTAATTGTAATAAATGCCCAACATGTATTATCATATGATGCATGAATACAAACAGTTGTTCTCAGTGCATTATTCTTCACTCTGAAATAAATATTTTTGTATCCTTCATGCTTGCACGCAAATGCATTATTCCGATAGAAAAAAGATGTCTCTTTATTTACTGCTGGCAAAACATTTTAGACAGTGAAACTGTCCCATTCTGAAACTTTTATGATTAATAGTTGTATGCACCAATTTCCATAACATTTTAAATTAGTTAGTCAAGCTAAAAGTTGAAGTTGCGTTGGGGATCTTTTGGCGATCTTCCATCATCACAGGTCGGTCATTCTTTATTTTCATTCTGAAGCTAAAGTTGCATGATGAAAGAAAGGTTGGTATAATTACCCACCCCTATTTAAATTTAATGTTTTATGGTTCAGTGGTAAATTTCATATTAAATAGCGACGTCAATATAAATATCCTCGAATTCAGGGGCGGTTTTCTTTGTAGATATTTTACTCTCAGTTGAATTAAACTGTTGTGCCTAGCACGACTTTCCCTCGACGAGTAGATGAATGATTACGTTGCTCGAATATGTGTAGGAAGAAGGCGGAATGTAACTAACGTATATATATAATATAAAGCCTACCAACTTTGGTAGAAGTTATGTGTTTTTCCAAGATTCTGCGATGAGATAGATACCTATATTTACCTTGTGCCATAAAGAGTGATGAGATCCGGAAAAGTTAACTTTTAAGGGATGCAACATAGAATGTTGCACGCAAAATGTCACCGTGCATTTATACATTTATCTTTTCCCCTACCGACACACAATTTCAAAACAGATGGATGCACTGCATGTGAATGGAAAATACCCGTGATTCTTCTCATACTGAATCTAAATCGTATACCGAGGTTCGTTTTCAAGAAATTAATTAATTAAAATGATTCAATAAATTTAGTTCCTTTCCCCAATCCACGAAATAAAAATTCTATAGCTTTAGGTAAAGAGAATCGGTGTTTTGAGACCTATTCTCGGATTTCTTTCTTTTGTATGAAATATTTTTAAATGTCAGCGATTATGGAGAAGTATTTTTTATTGAGAAAAGATATGATCAATATAAGGGTGGTTCAATAAAATGTAATACTCTGGCGACTACATTGACTGAGCTTTCCGAAGATATAACTATTAAACATTGCCATTAAACACGCTACATCTTGACATACCTACAAGCGGATATTATAAACTAGTTTAAATTACTAAAATATACCTACATGCTGCTATGTGAGTTCAATGCAATTAATTCTATAGAAACGTGTTTGAAAAGAGGTTAAACTATAAAAAAATCAACCCTGACTCTACACGATGGGAGATATTTTTCGATAATATGATACCATGTTTTGACATTTTGTTCGCAGCCATGAGGAAGTGTTTTCGAAATTGGGTTACAACTGCACGAAAAGTTGTTTTTAAACATTTCGATATTGATATTCACCCGCGAACAAAAACTTCGTAGGAAGCTTTCCCTTTCTGCGCCCGATTCCATTGTACCTATTAGTTACATTCCGTCGTAAGCCATTGTCCAGCCTGACTTATTCGCTATTATTCAACAGTGATGCAGGTACATCAGCGAAGCCGTCTGCTATTTAATTCGTTGAGAATGTGATTTTGATTGACGCCTGACGGAATTTTAAAGCGAAACATTGATTGAACTTTTGTCACGAATTTACAATTACCGAGACTTTCATTGTAAAAATTAGCCTGCTTGTGAAGAAGATCTCTTGGGGTAAATACATACTATTTATAAACTGTTGCCACCTGGGCCTAGGGTCACTAGAATTTCTTGCATTCTTCAACTTTATTAAAGTTTTGTGCAAGGAAACCTATAGACCCTAGGCTAAGGTGGGAAACGGCCAGTACTTACTGCAATTTCATGGCATTATAAATCAGTAAGGGCATTGAAAGTTATACTCTGATCCTTGTTGTTATGTTCACATAATATAACTCACATTATTACCTAGGTCCTAGAGTCTAGACTCATATCCTGAATCGTCGTTAAAAACCTTTGCAACTATCAGAAATCCATACCTACTCAAACCATGTGCCATTATGTAGGCTATTTGGGTGAATTACCATAAAATAAAAACACCAATTCGCCGGCATCCACTAAATGTATCTATAAATACCTCTTCGTATTTTCTGTAAACTATGGCGAAGCTTATCGTGTTTGCAACATAACTTTACTTGACATATTAAAGTTAAGTAGGGTTGTTACCGCGAGTCCAATTTCGTTAACAAACTGCTGTGAATGTCTTTTCTTTGTGTCTCGAAGCTAATTGGGCGCCATGTCGCCGACGGCGGCGAAGAGCCGCAAGGACGGTCGCGCCGCCATCGCTTTGGCCAACGACGCCGACGCCAAGATACACTGCGACGAGGCTGCGGGCCATCTCAAAGCGGGAAACTACCAGAAGGCGCTCAATGGTTACAATTTGGTAAGCACTATCAATGTAGCAAATGCACCCAATCCACGGATATTTCCATTCCATCATATGCTATTGCTTGTTATTTATTCGCGGACGCACTGTCATATGGATGATCATACATATATATGGTCATATGGTACACAGGATGGCCTATAAAGGCAGTGTGGTCTATCAAGGCAGAATGGCCAATCAAGGCAGTATGGTCTATCTACTTCAGGCAGTATGGCCTATCAACAGTGCTCGAATTGGGACGGTATGAGACGGTATGCCATACCGGCACTTCTCGAGATTTTCAAAAACCATACCGTCACCTCTACGAATTTAAAAACCCATACCGCCACCTCTCAAAAGTCCATATGTGTCTATGTTTTCCATTTGCGGAGTAGGATACATCTCAAAAATAGTCTAATTGATATGATGCGAAAGTGGTTTGTAGGGGGGAGGGTTTTGTCTAGTGAACCGCCAAGAAAGAAACCGAAGCCCAGCGACTAGCGATGGAGAAATGCGAAACGTGTGATTTTACGTGTAAAAATCTTGGTACTTAGATAGGTGCCTATAGCCATGCGATGAACTCATGCCATACCGCCACCTCTTTTTTTCCAATTCGAGTACTGCCTATCAAGGCCGTTTGATCTATCAAGGCAGTGAGATCTATCCATGGTCTATCCACTCCATGCGTATGGTCTATCAAGGCAGTCTGATCTATCAAGGCAGTGTGATCTATCCATGGTCTATCCACTCCATGCAGGATGGCCAATCAAGGCAGTATGGCTTATCAAGGCAAAAATTGCCTTTTAAGACAAGGTCACCTATCAAGTAAAAATGTACACGTGGCTGCAGTAATAAGCAAGAAAGTCGCAAAATTACTGCATGCAGACTTGAACACAATGATGTCTAAAATGACCTGACAAAAAACACTAGTAGAATTCTATGAAGTTATCAAAATTACTGCATAATATTTCGGTCGACGCGCGCGGTGACTAGAACGTGGCACGCAACCAGGAATGGAATGTATATGCATAAATACGACCCTTTCCTTCGGTAGGCAGCTGATTGTGGCTTAAATAAAATAAATAGATAGATAAAAATTCCTCGTGCGTATAGAAAAGCTGAAGGAATATGTCATTATTAAATTTTTAAGACTCACGTCTCCTGACTAATTTCAGCACTATAGTTTGTAAAAAAAAAAGTTAATAACTGGGTTACACTGCTGAAAACTTCTAACAAATAAGCTGCCAACGTTTCGCTAATCTTGCTGAAAGCTAAAATGAGCTGAAATATGTCATTATTCACAAAATCTATGGCATATGTTTTCGCATAGTGGAGCTGAATTAAAAATGGGGTATTTGACGACTTTTCTCCGTTTTTTGCGAGCAGAAATCTTTGTGTCTCTAGGGTCCACGTATTATTTTGTCACGACTCAACGTATTTTGAGTCACGACTCAAAAGTAAATTTCATTTAGACTATTCATTTCTTTAGACTCATGTTATGCTCATATCTTCTACTTAATCTTGGCACCGGTCTAGTTTAAAAAAAACGGTTAATTAACTGGGATATTACTGCCAAGAACTTCTAGCTAACAAACTCCCAACGTTTCGCGAACTATACTGGCTTCCTCAGGGCGAATGTGAATGTGGTAGTTTGTTTGTTAGAAGTTCTTGGCAGTTATACGCAGTTAATTAACAGTGTTTTTGAATACATTTTGTCTAGTTAAATGTGTACTTCTTTATAATTGTGAATAAGGTACAAATTATTTCAATTTGAAGCGTTTTTTCCATCGTCTTGGACGTTAAGCCGATCAAAGACAATACTGCTATAAACTCAACACTGGCAGTCAGAACGAAGAATCAAACTCCGGACCTCCAGATTGGTGCTCTTCCATCTGAGCAACCTTCTAGTGACAAATTCGAGATGAAAGTAGCCGTAGATGGGTGTTAGGTTGGTCTTCAAGGAGAAATGTCCATGGTTTTACATGATTTTATAGAAGAAAAAGAACCAATACGTCAGTATGTAAAGTATCTCTATACCATATCGTATAGAACTACAATCATCGTGGTATAGCGGCATAGGTCAAGCGCAAAATTTTAGCAAACCTTGCATTCAGCCATCTTCTCGGCCCGATTTCGGTAAAAATGGGAAATTTATGTTGTGTGAGTAAATTGATTTGATGAAACGCTGACAGGCATTGATTCTTCGTGTTGATTCGTTGCCTTAGTAACCAACAGCTAAGGTGTCGAGACTTTCAGTCGTAGTGCAGGTGTTAGCTGTGTTTTGAAAAAATCTTTAGAGAAGAGGAAATTAACTTTTCCTACGCATTTCAAGTACATGTTACATGCGTTCATTGAGACAATTGCAATGAGCTGCTAAGCTTTGCTTGCGTGGGGGATCTTGTGAAGGGAGATTTACGAGCATTGTGAAAAAGGATCGATTCTTTATAAAGTCACACCGAAGTTCATGCCAAAACCGTGTTGCAAAATATTTCGCCAAATGTAATCTACAATCGTTAATAATTCATACTAATTTTATGCCCGAGGGTTGATAATTCGAGTGATGACGCTATGCCGGGCATAAGCACGTGAGGTGTAATAGTTCGGTGTGAATAAAATCTCATTGGTTTCGTGGAATAAATCGCTATGGCGGCCGAGCAAGAAAAAGAGGAAACTAAAGAAGCGTCAACATTGAGCGAGCATGCGCAAGGCTTGCTGAAAATGGCTAGAGATACAGAATTTCTACAGAGCTTCTTGAGAGTAGATCTCGGCAACGATTCAGACCCAGAAGAAACCAAAGCTCACAATTTAAAAACTGCAGCGATGAACAAAAAAGCTGCGGAGAAGGCTGCAGTCGACGCCGCCCAGGCGGCAAAAGCTGACCGTCGCACGTCGGCCCAAGAGAAGCATCGCGACGGTGACACGACGCCTCGAGCGCCGCACAAGACAACCTTCTCGCAGCTAACGCGAGACATGAAGCTGAAGAAAAACCCCCGAAAGAAACGGGGCAAGGAGCGTCGACAAGAGGAGTTTTACACCGACCGGGACCGGGCGGCGACTGTCAACATGGGTAGCCGGGACATCAAGCGCGACTTCAGGGAGAAGCAACGCCTGGACAGGAGTCGCACCTTGCAGATTCCGGACGAGGCGGACCCCGGCACACTTTTGGCGCTCGGCAACCACGAGATGAGGAGTGGAAACGTGAAAATTGCGATCAACTTTGTGCACAAGGTTGACGTGATGCGTGATAAAAATCTCTTCTCCACTAACAGTCGCAACATCGTTTCGTACACGAAATTGACCAGTGTTTTAAGAATATTACACTTCAAAAATACCTGCTTACTCGTGAATACCTGCTTACTCGAGGACCTCGAGTGAGCAGGTATTTTTTAAGTGATTTTAATATTCCTAAAGTTATTACTAGCCGTGCATTAGGCTTTAAATGGTTAATCCTTGACCAGTGTTGATTAAAAACAAAACTACATGATGTTTTCTTTTCCAGGCTCTGGAATTGAACCCAAGCGATAAGAACGCTCTTGTTGCACGTAGCAAATGCTACTTGCTAATGGGAGAGCCTGACAAAGCATTGCAGGACGCGGAGACAGCATTACAGGACGACAAAACATTCATCAGAGGTGAGCGGATTTTTTCGCTGCTAATAACCATTTAAATACAAGTTGAGAATTATTCTGTAAAATGCTACTGTTACAGCAATTTATCAGAAGGCCGAGTCATTGTATCACCTAGGAGATTTCGAACACAGTCTCATGTACTACCACCGAGGGCATCGCATCCGTCCAGAGCTCGAAGGCTTCCGGCTGGGCGTACAGAAAGCCCAAGAAGCCATCGAGAACACTATTGGAGGTATAGTCTTTGCTTTAGTTAGAGATGCACGGAATTTTGGCACGTTTTAATCCTCGCACTTGTAAGTATTCCATGCAAACATCCCGAACATGTTATCTGTTAGAATAGATGGGTCTGGCTATCACATTTTTCTTGTAGGCCCTCACATACCATATTGCCAAATATAGGTAGATGAGTTGGGAAGGCAATTTGGTATTTGGCAACACAGCTCTGTGCTTGAGCAGCGACCAAGTCATTACGGGTATAAAACCCGAGTCCTTTCAAATAATCATTGATTTCAATACATAAACCTAATCACCTCTAATTCCGTGCACTCCTAACTAAAGCAAAGACCACCGACTGCACGGGGAGGGTAGAACCTGAGGGCCCAAATAATTGGTTGGCATTTATAGCACTTTTAAAAGTAGTAACGTTTTGAGTTACCGTATTGATTGTTCAAAAGTCAATACGATACACGGATAAACGGTTAGATGTAGCTCACCGTGCCTTACCTTAAATCAAAGGAAGTTCGGAAGTTATCTTATTTAGCTCAGATTGGATCAAAGTAACAAAGCTATTACTTTGAATCGCCTCTTCTGATTTCTGTATACAGAAAGTGTTGTTTAATCGAGTGAAGCGTGTGGTTTAGCTGCACCTAAAGAAGGGTGCCGAACACGGGACTCGATTCAGTTGAACCTTCTTGAACCTGACGTTTGCCCACTGGTGCTTTTCTTCAACTTGATCCGATTGTGACAAAAGAAAGCGTATCAAGCAGCACACATTTCCAGTCAATATCTGTTACGGTGACAGTTCGATGGCGGATGCTTTTCAGACGTTTTAAAGCTCACCCACCCACAGAGACGAAACCCATCCATACACGAGGGCAATTAATTTACTCAGAAAACATTGCTAAGGCCTCGCAGGCATAGGCATTTATACTTAATTGGTATTCAGCAATACTGTCTGTGCTGATCTTTACATCCTCCTCTACCCCATGCCCTTTCGCAGAGCTCTAAAACTATAAAACAATGATTATTACATTACTTTTTTGAGACTCATATCTCCTGACTAATTTCAGCACTATAGTTTTTAAAAAAACTGTTAATAACTGGGT
>QKMV01001026.1:7435-18009 GCA_003287335.1 Lednia tumana
GAAAAAAAAGAACATAAACATACGAAAGCCACAGCTTGAGCTCTGGACCTCTGTCACTTTTGCCCTGAAGCCAGAACGCAATTGTACCCGAAATTTTGACACCGGCCACGTGTGCCTCCTTGACAGCAGCGCGACGCGTAGCCCACGCGAGCGATTAGCCAATCAGAACAACGCTCAAGATCACGTGGCCAAGCTCGCGTGACGGTGTAGCAAGTGCAGCGCGAGGGAAGCGTAGATATAAACATATGTTGGTATTTTTAGAGAGAACTAAAATTGTAGACCTCGACCGGGGTTTGAGCCCGGATCCTTCGCAATTCTAGTGAAGTTCAAGTGCAAAAGAGCAACTTCATTTGTTATCCCCGGCAGTATAGCGGTCAAAGCGGCTGGCTGCACTGGAATTGCAGAGGGCCCGGGGCAAACGCCGGTTGAGGGCAACAATGTTTGTTCGCTTTTAAATGCCAAAAAACGTTGCCCGTCGGCTCAGAGATGTATTTTACAAAATGTTTGTTGGATTGAGATATAAACGTGACAAGGATAACAAATCTTAAGCCAATTTACACGGCTAGTATTAATTTGAAGAATATTAAAATTGACAAGGATTAAACATTTACAGCCAAATACACGGCTAGTTTTAATTTAAAAAAATTTAAAACCACTTCAAAAATACCCTCGAGGACTCGAGCCCCGGACCTTTTGCTTACCGAGCAAATGCTCTAACCACTGATCTAAGCAGTCCTCGAGTAGCAGGTATTTTTGAAGTGCTTTTAATTTTCTTAAAATTAATACTAGCCGTGTAAATGGCTTTAAATTTGATATCCTTGTCATCTCACCGTACCCCACGTAATTGGGAGTTATTTGAGTTGGTTAGAGTATAATGTAGCATAGCATTACTTGTTCCGGTGCGATCTTTGAAAAATGTGAAAGCCACTTGGTTCATTTCTCATTATGAAATGTACCACTCATGTAGATTAAAATCACTTCCCAAATGCCGTACCTTGCTTAGCTCAGTGGTTAGAGCATTTTCCCGGACAGCAAAAGGTCCGGGGTTCGAGTCCTCGAGTACGCAGGTATTTTTGAAGTGATTTTAATATTCTTCAAGAAATAAACATGTTTAAACTTTTCGAAGGTACTCGTTCACCCCTCACGTCGCTTCGCTGTAAATGAAGCATTAGGTAACTTTCGCCTGTCAAACAGAGTACGAATCTCAACTGATTTGTATTAAAATATTCTATGATAGTTTCGTTTCACGGGGTATTTTATACTTTGGAGCGAAAGCTGAGAGATGGTAGTAACATTTCTGCCGACAAAATAGTATACTCAAACACAGTTTGTACGTTTTAATAAAATTGAGCTTATTTCGAAACATTACATATACTAAAATAACGCTCGGCACACATATTTTTCACTTCAGCTGACGCTGTAGAAATCAAAGTTGATGTATGTCGAAAAACAGCTGGCCAAAGGCGATGGACTGTCAGTTGGAATTGTGCTCAAGAGGTATCAAGCTAAAGTCTGTCTTAGAACAATGCGATACAATAACACTGATCCACAGACTGGCTATGAATGCTTAGAAATATCGCGTCAACTTTCACAACGCTTTTTGCAGGGGTAACAAGCTTTCCGCCTCTGAAAAAATAAACAAAATTCAAAAAACCGTTTACTAAACTGGGTAAAACTACTAAGAAGTCCACTAAAATTTCCCAGCGTTTTTAGTTTGGTACACACATTTTTTTTTTAACTAGTGCTAAGATCAAGAAGTAAATATGTGTCTAAAGAAATGTTTAAGTAAACAGCATAGCTTATGGAACGTTGTAAAAGTTATAGCGAATTTCTTATCATCCATTTCCCCTGATTGTGAATCGCTTGTTTTGAAACTAGTGCTAAGATTAGGAGACATTCTAAAAAAATTACTATGCGATTCAATATGCAGCGCCAGCTTTTGAGTTGATGTTGGCACGTTCTTTCTTGCAAATCGCACAACTAGCATTTGTGTCTGACACCTGCTCAAGTGTCAGTTCTAGGTGTTATGCCAAGCCAAAATCCTCCCTCCACGCCCACAAGCGACGAGTTCTTGATAAGAATCAAACGGTCTGGCGTTCTCGAAGTGACTTTCAAGTCGAAGCGAGACAAAATGCTGGTCAAAGCAACTTTGGTCTGCATCACTGCAAACCGCATACCTGCAAGTATTCAAGACTCTTTCATATTCCCATGTCAATTCAGAAAGTGATTCTTTGTTTGGGACAAAATATAGCCAAGTTTAAGTGCGTAGCATGTTAACCGTAGTCTTTAAGGCTGGGTGAGGGGCAGCTGGGAAAACCCTGCCGATGTTCAGTTTGTTTTAATGACTACGGCTAAACTATCCGTAGCAGAAACACCAAACTTGGTTAACTCCAAGAAAATCTAACTGGCTTTCTAAAAATATGTGTACAAAAATGTTAAATTCATCAGTTTTTAAAAAACCTGATTTAAGTTGAAAAAAAATGTTAAAATTCCACTTAAATCAGGTTTTTTAAAAAGTTATAAATACAAAAATTTCCAATACATCTTTTCAAAGAGCCAGTTAACTTTTCTTGGAGTTAACCAAGTTTGGTGACTCTGCCACTTATAGTTTAGCTGCAGTAATTTAAAGGAACTGCAAATCTGATGTGTTTTATAACCTGCCCCTCATGCCACCTTAAGAGTGCAAATCGTATCGATAGAAATCGGCGAAGCACCTATGCATTAGTATGGTGAGCCACACAAGAAACCTTGATCAGACCTAATTTTGTACACCCCCTTGTTAATGTATAGGCGCCACGCCGATTTCTGTCGAGGGGATCTTTCCTCTTCATGACGGCGGTGCATTCGACCCCTAATTTCAATGTACTTGCCAATACAAATTCGTGGTCCAGCTCCAAACGGTATGTACGTGTACGGTTTTATTTTGTGCTTGTTTTCTTCGCTGAATCTTTCCGGATCAAACTCGAGTGGATTCTCGAAGAAAGTAGCATCTCGATGTAGAGCCACAATCGGCATCGAAATCATGTCTCCGACATTAAGGTGCACACTGGGATTGAAACTCGACGCTGGAATCGTGTACGGTTTTACGCAAACACGATCTGCTACAACCGCAGGTGGCCAAAGCCGAAGTGTTTCGTTGATGACCATGTCGGTGTATGTCATGCGTTGCAAGCCTTCGTAAGTGATCTTTCCTCCTCCTTCTTCGAGGATACTGTCTATTTCTTCCTGGACGCGTTGCAGTATGGCTGGGTGGGTGGCCAGAAGGTGGCAGACGAAGCAAAGATTTACAGAGGTAGTATCGAATCCAGCCAGGAAGAAAAGGAATGCCTGAGCAGTGATGTCACCTTCGGTTAACTCTAAAAGTAAAGGAATGTCCACATTTCGTTCACTTTCATTATTCGTGCAGCTGAAAAGATAGATATGAGTAAGTTTTTACTTGTTTTTTTGGCGTCATGCTTAACTTCGTCGCGGAGTTCATCAGAGTTTTCAGTTTTTAATGTCCCTTTTCTTGCCTCCATTAGAAGATGAATCATGTCAGGCCGAATTATGTTTTCTGCTTCTCTTTGCGCGATTGTACTCGTTACGATATTTTGAAAGAAAGTGTTCACGTCTTTCTGAATTAATTGGACACGAAATAACTAAAGAAGGGCAACCAAACAATTCGTTACAAACCCGCTCGCAGAGATTGCAAATGAAATGATATATTTTATAGTCCTCATTACCCGCATTAATGGTGAGCACATAATGAATCCAATCATTTTCACCAACTGTAAGCCGCCACCAAAATTAACACCTTTTTTGCCCATCGCGTACAATTCATTCTCCGGCTGATTCAACGAATCACAGTGCAACCCAAACGCAGACGTTGCGATCACATCATTCCCAAATCTCGAGAACAAGTCTCTCATATTCGTTTCAACAAGTCCGCCGTTTTCTGAAGCGAAAAATGATGTAAATATCAGTATTTTTTATGAATGAACGTTGCTGCCCATCCCAGCTCGCTCGTACCTTGACATTTCTTGGCTAGGTACTCGCCAAGCTGCTCGCCGCAGTCAGCAACTAAATGGAACATGTGCTTCATTTTGCTGGAAGTGAAGGCTGGACTCAATGTGCTCCTCATGAATCGCCATCTGTCACCTAGCATAGCGAATAATTCAGTACGGGTATTGAATTGTCTATACATTAGAAGATGATAAATCCACCGGTGATTACGTCAATTTAGCACAACCTTATACTCTATGATGTCATGAAACAGATAAGCAATTAAAGAGTGTATGTTGTATAGGATTGTAGACGATTGATAGAATAATAATGCAGATAAGTATCCAAGCCAATCAAGACTGACTTACTGTAAAGGATTCGGATGCATGCTCCACTAATCGCTATACACTCTATTTACGGGGAGAGCATCCTTTTCCGCTAGGGGCGATGGTGGTTATTAGCACAGCATGATATGGCTTGAGAGCCTATTTAAAAGGTGTGATGCAGTATGATCTCTAACTGTATAGATTTTATGTCGTAGTTACACTTTATTATTTGAGGTTAGGCTAGGCTAGCTCATGCAAATATACACATGTTCGTGTAGGCAGTTGAGTTAATACTCTTGTAGCACAGGTGAATTAAAAATGAAAGATATACACGCACCTTTCAACGCAAAAAGAAATTTGCCAAATAACGGATCGTCTTCTGCATCAATCGGTGTATAATGATCAGTAAAATGGTCGAAATCTTTGACTGTTACCAGTTTGATCAGTTCGGGATCACACACGTTAACGATTGGCGTTCGGAAGTGAAATGTTCCGTACAAACCACTTCCCTTGTGCTTCTTGTAAGCGTGCGCAACCAGATCGCCGTAAGCATAAGTTTTGTTCAAGAACGGACCCATGTTTCCAATGAATGGAGTCGGTTTGTCGTAGGGTATGTTCAGTTTGTCGAAACGTTTGTAGGCCCATGTTCCCCACAAATATAAGAACAAGATAAACGCCAAAACGAGTAGTACCCAGGTGAGATACATCCTGGAATTTTAAACAAGTTCTTAAAACAACCGACGAGAGTACATTTTACCATGGAATAATTTTACTGCGTAAACCTAAAGATGCACACAGCTCGTAGATTATGTCGAAAGCTTATAATATTTACATTGTGGTGTGAACGTGTTGTTACAATAATATACCGAATGTGTTTTATAAGTATCTGTCGAGTCACAGTATTTGAGCGACCACGATGTGGTATTCACTGCACTGCAGAAGCGCAACTGAATTGTCGGACAATTATCTCTATGTTCTATCCTATTAGCTCACTAGTAAGGGGGCATAGGAAGAGGCAATATTAAACAGCCTACATTTCAAGGTTAGCTGTTAGGTTAGGTACTTGATCTTTTTTAACAGATAGTCACGGTAACAGATAGATGATGTATTTAATATCGCAAAGAATTTAGCTGGCTGCTGGTTAAAATAATAGTCTCGGTTTGTATTTTCAGTATTTAATTTAGACGAAAATTAAATTACAACCAGAACAATTGTTTCATTCGAAGCTGTTCGCTTTAGTCAAAAGATAGAATCGAAGAAGGAGAAAAGAAAATATAAATATCTAATGCCCATCATTGTGACCCAGCCATATATAGCGAAATATTACGCAATCCTCTCTCTCTCAGCTTGCTCTTGCCTGATATCAGCAGTGGTCTAAGAGCCAGTTTTTCAGTGGCCCGTTAAATCTTAACGGTCCGCTAGAAAAAGAATCAAGACACCTGATTGGCTGTTGCCATGGTAATAACAAGTTAACGGACCGTCAGATTCTTAACAGGCCACTGAAAAACCGGTCCTAAGGACTTGTTATTACCATGGCAACAGCCAATCAGGTGTCTTGATTATTTTTCTAACGGCCCGTTAATATTTAACGGGCCACTGAAAAACTGGTCCTTAGAGTCCTTCCCGCCAGACTCAAATAAATATAATGCATGTTTTGCTCCAAATATTATTATACGTATTCGTGTCGAAGATCAAGTCGATTACCAGAGAAAACTTAAAAAACAGTGTCTGATACAAATATTTATTTACTAGAAGACACGAGCCACACTGATTGTGATATCTCAACATTTTCTCTAATATAGGCATTCACTCAGAAACACAGAGATCCACTTAGATCTTTACGATACGCTAACGAAGAGATACTGTGGGTACAATGCATTGGCTGTAAACAAATTATTTAAAATTATCGCATTATTTATTTATTTCGTGTTGCCAGCACAGCTGGCGGCGAACTTATACATTTTTCGGCTGCGGTAGGGGCTATAAAAATGTAAATATGGAATAAATATAGTTTGGATGGAATTTTGAATGGAATTTTAAGTTTACATGTATAATAAAAAGTGATTGGTTGTGATTGTGTGACTATGTGACTATTTGTTATCATGAAAAGTAAACTGACTGACTTAAAATGATCGTATCAGCACTGTGCTCTTTTGAGATGGTGGGAAATCGAATATCTGTTGGTCATGCAAAAGTTTTTTTGACTGATTTGACGTGATGTAAGTGAACGTTTGGTTTTGTAAAAGATTCAATTACTCAAGTAACTATAGTTAGCGAAACGTTGGCAGTTTGTTTGTTAGAAGTTATCAGCAGTTAAACTCATTAACTAACAGTTTTTTTGCAGGCTGATGTTATTGAGAAATATTCCTGGACAACTAAATGTAACGAAGGCCTTTTTGTAATTAATCACAGAATTGACGGACCCATGCCTTATTGTAAACCTGAAGTAAAATTCATGGCTTTCACATAATCAAGCTCGAAAAAACGTAACCATCTACATTCAAAGGTGTCTTTGAAACGGTCAAGGTCAAGCCTTAGCAGTTCTTGGTGTAATTCCCAGCCAGAAGCCTCCCTCAACGTTCAAGAACGGGGACCTGAGAAGTTTCAGTGGTTGCGGAGTTTTTGGCACCACTTTGAGGTGAAACCGAGACAAAACGCTGGCCAATGCAATCTTAGTCTCCATTACAGCAAATCTCATACCTGAAAGAAGGAACAACGTCTTTAAAACTTGCAACAAGACAACGCATCTAAGGGCCAGTTTTTACAACTTACAGTTACAACTTTTTTTAACTGTGAGATCAGCGTTATTTCTAGAAATAAAGTGCTATCGCCATGGCAACAGCCAATCACAAGCATAGAATTAATTTTGTTTCTGAGGATTACCTTTTAGCACGAGGTTAAGAAAAGTTGTAAAACTGGCTCTTATACAGTGCCCATTCAAAGTTGGCGGTAAACTACCGGCCATCTAGATGCCAGTTTACTGCCATCTTTGCGTGGGAAATACTTAAGAAATAAATGTACAGCTATTGCTGCTACGTCCAGCTGGGGAATACATTTGAAATTAAACTTTTAACGTTTTGCTCCGGTATTTGATTTGCACACCGTTTTGGACGTGTTAGCAAGTCTATCATGACCATCATGCTGATCATCAGGATCATCGTTAGTTGTTTGACAAAATGTCAAATCCCGCAAACAATTCTTGCGACCGCCTGATGATGAACGTGCGAACACACTTCAATTCATTTCATTCATTAATACTTCTTTACACTAACTTCATAGAATGGAAAGTGTCAACACTTAAGTTACAAAGAACCTTCAATGTTAAGAATATTAACCTCTTCAAAAATATCTGCCTAGCTCAGAACCCTGCTTAGTTCAGCTGGTAGAGCAATGGCTACCTGAGCAAGAAGTCCGGGGTTTGAGTCCTCGAATAGGCAGTTATTTATGAAGTGACATTAATATTGATAATGATAAAAATGTTAAGCCAAATACACGGCTAGTAATAATTTTAAGAATATTAATATTCTTCACCTTAATACCAGCCGCTTTAAATTCGTAATCCTTGGCAACATTCGATGTTAAAAGGAATAAAACGAAACGATATGAAAAGAAAACTCCAGAGCAAAACCGTTAAACTGTAAATTTGAATTTAAATTACTTCCATCCTTGACCCCCCTGTTTTAGATTGTGTGTCATTTTAAAACTCCGTGTAACAAGTGGTCACTAAGTAAACGATGGCAAGGCTTATGGAAATAATTGAGCTTCGTTCATTTCAATTTTCAACAATTATTCGCTTATTTTGTGAAGCGGCGTACTACTTTTGAAAAGCTAGTACATAGGCAGGGTATAAAATACGGGGACTAATATTATTACAGTGTACAGAACTCATAACTTGCCTATGCAAAAGCGCGGCCCAGCTCCAAACGGCAGATAAGCGAATGGTGTGATATTGTGTTTGTTTTCTTCGCTGAACCTTTCCGGATCAAACACCAATGGATTCTCGAAATATTTAGGATCCCGGTGTATGGCTGTGACAGGGATAGTAATTGCATCGCCAACACCCACGTGGAAACTGGGGTTGGTATCGGTTGCCGGAATTGTGTACGGCTTCACACAAACTCGATCAACTGTAACGGTAGGTGGCCAGAGCCGAAGAGTTTCGTTGATAACCATGTCGGTGTAAGTCATTCGTTGCGTGCCTTCGTAAGTGATCTTTCCCTCTCCGTCTTCAAGGACGCTGTCTATTTCTTCCTGGATTCGTTGGAGTGTTTCAGGATGGGTGGCCAGAAGGTGGCACATGAAGCAAAGTAGAGTAGAAGATGTTTCAAATCCTGCTAGGAAGAATACGAACGCCTGAGCAGTGATGTCATCATACGTCAAGTCTGTTGGAGAAAAGTGGACGTTGTTTAATTTTAATTTTTTTGTCTTGATGATGTGGTGTTTAACGACGCACTGTATTGAAAAGTGGTGATGGGGCCAATTGGCAACGTTGAACGATACGGCAATAATGAGGGTGATGATGAACCTAATAGGGAAGAGGGAAAACCCGGTGCTTACACGTAGCCTTCTCTTGGCGTTAAGCATCAATGGACCCGCTAAACGTCTTTTCCGAAGGACGGTACAACTCGAACAATATGGAATTCCTCTAATAATCCGGGCTGTCGAGAGGTTGTTGGCAAGGGGAGTGAAGCTACTGCACGTGCTTTAAATTCTCCAACCTCTCTCCCGAACAGAAATGGGCCTTGATATGAATGGCTACCCATCCAATCCTAAATCCATCGCAATGTTGCTTAAGTTCAGTGATCTCACGAGAACCGATTTATCCATTACGCCAAACCGTTTAGTTTGGCGTTTTTTTTGTCTTGATTACGAAAAGAAAATGAGAAAGATTATGTACTTGTCCTTTTAGCTTCAAGCTTATCGTTTTCACTGATTTCGTCAGTGTTTTCAGTTTTTAATGTTCCTTTTTTCGCCTCCATCAAAAGTTGGATCATGTCAGGTCGAATTATGTTTTCTTGTTCCCTTTGGATGATTGTATTCTTGACGAGATTTTGGAAAAAATCGTTCACGTCCTTTGGCATAAGTTTGATGTTTAACAACTATGGATAAAGCAGAGGGTAAGATTTAACTGAAATATATCGGTTATGAATACCTTACTATTGTTGGTCAGTTTAAAAAATGTATTGAACTTTTAGTTAGATTCTTACCCGCATTAATCTGGCGAATAATCTAAATCCGGTAATTTTTAACAATTGTATCCCAGTAAAATTGACGGATCTTTTGCCCATCATATAGAATTCATTCTCAGGCTGGTTTAACGAGTCACAGTGGATCCCAAACGCAGAGGTTGCTATCACGTCGTTTGCATACCTTGTGAACAAATCTTTCATGTCCGTTGTGACCAACTCACCGCTTTCTAAAGTAGAAATAAAATCGTTAATTTTTTTACTTAAACGTTGTCTGTACGTAGCATAAACACGCAGTATTCATTCCGTGAACCAACCTTGGCATTTCTTGTGGAGATAATCGCCAAGTTGTACACCGCAGTTGGTAATTAAAGGGAGCATGTTCTTCATCTTGCTGGACGTATAAGCTGGACTCAATGTGTGCCGCATAAATCTCCATCGTTCACCTAAAGTATTTTTGATTGACACATTTATGCGAGAACGTCGATAACATTTTCCTATGAATGTGTATCATGGAGTTACGAGGACTTCATCCGAAAATGGTGACGGACAAAATGGCGGAATGGCGATGAGAGCAACGGTGAAGTACATAAACTTGAACGGAAATAACGGCAAAATGTTAGTTATGTTGGTATTAGAATCCATCACCCATACGTCAAACTTAACCTTTCGGGTCTATGTACAGATGATATTAAGGATACTATTAAAATTAACTAGAAATGCAAATTAACGAAGGATTAAGTAAGAATGGTGGTATTAATCCACCCGGTTTTCCACCCAGCCCTGTGGAATGTTCATCAGTCACGCTAAAAGAAATCATGGTACACGCATAAATAGCATTGGTGATAGCTGGAACACTAAATTCGCTCATATGCTCAACCAAAAAATTGACAGAATTGAAATTAATTAAATGTATCAAGCTTGAGTGCAATGCTTCCACTTTAATCTTGCGTACTGGTCGCTCGGTGATTATCCTCCTTCAAAAACTCCTAAAATATACAAAGATGGGCAAATATTCCATCTTCCAGCATTTGCAATGCTTCCTTAACTGTTAAGCCATCGCTTTCACCCTATCTCGCCA
>QKMV01001027.1:0-18005 GCA_003287335.1 Lednia tumana
TAATCACGCGAATAGGACGCTTATCTCGACTTCAAAACTCTGACAACTGCCTATCGCAACCATAAAACTACGTCACTGTTAGTTCGGACGCAAGAGTTTTTGAGGCATCAAATAAGTGACGGTATAAAAGTAACATGGATCGTTTGAAATGCGTCTTATAGAAAGAAATGTAAAAAGTGCGTACGCTTGTATTTTAAACGGAACACAATCAATGAATAAAATTAACTGTGGGCTAGCACCAAACCGGCAACCTGGAGGACCACAGTTCGAGCCCTCGCTGAGACTGACACTTTTAAAATGATATTTTATTATTTGCGGTTTGTGCGCTGTGTAGATTTATAAAACTTGTCTGTTGGCATCTTGTCTTGTTGGCATGCACTCATGCAGGCATTCAGGTGGACCTGAAGATGGACCTGAAGTCCACCTGAAGATGCCTGTGCCACCACAGGCGAAACGTCGTCAACAGGCAAGTTTTATAAATGTACACAGAGCACAAACCGAAATGAATAAAAGATCCTTAAACAGCGGCTATGGAAGTCTTCACGATTCCATTTTTGAAAGGATAGTGTGCTAAAATCCCAATTTTCTTACCGTCTATCGGCAGCTTGAGTTTGGCGTTCCCCGTCGGAACGCCCCCGCAAGGATTAGCCGAGGCTGCTGCCGCCGCTGCGAAATTGAGTTGGCGTGAGAAAATCGCCGGAAAGATGTTGAACTGCTGGTGGTGATGGTGATTGTGCGGCGATGAGTGGTGGTCGTTGGGGCTGCTATCGTTGGGTGGTGCCAGATTGTTACCTGAACCACCCAGACATAGCGAGGACCCCTTGAAATCCAACGTAAAGCCGTAGTCGCGAGGATGCTTAATGATCGAATTCGACGGATATTGATAATTGTTATCTGCTATGGTTGATGTTACTGGTACACGTGGCTTAGGCAATTCATCGAACTCATTTTGTTGAATGTTTGCAATAGTGAAATGTGTTTGTTTTCACACGATTGGCAAAACTATTTATAAAATTGTACTGTTTGCCTCACTGACTGATCGAATAAATCTTTGCGTCAATCGTGAAAGTGTTTTTTAAATTTGATAAACTGTTCCCATGTTATGTCTTAATTCTGAACAAAGCACCGTCGAATAACTTCACTTCTCGTTCCTATCCTCTTTCCGTATTACGCGTTTGTTGCTCAGATGTCACTGTGAAAGTATTCTTGATCAAGTCTGTCCTTTAAAGCCACATGGAAGTTTGTTATCATTCGATTATTCAAATGAGTGTCGGCACCAACAACAAGTCCACTGATCAAGTTTACTACCTTTTTGATCTAAGAAAATTGGCGAAATATTGGATGCAAACTCCGGGCAACACGAGCTCACCGTCAAGTAGCGCGATCAAAACTGATTCACGTTTAGAATTTCCAATCGAATTCCACTCCTTACCGCCAGGGGTGAAGTAAGCTTTTCCTACAGGCCGGTCACGTGAACGATTTCCCGACACTCGGCCAACATAAACTACTACCGCTGGCCCACACCTATTTTCGAAGATATTCAAAATCCTCCCCCGCGAAAAAATCGACCACCACAAGCCCAATTTGATAAAAACTCACACACCCCTTTAGCTGATTGCCTATTTTATTACCGCTAACAGGACCACTTCTTCTAACGTTATTGCGAGATCGGTGTACCCAATAACTTGACTATCCCTCGCGTATTAGCGGAGAAAGAATCCACTAACTGCAGCAGCTATGACACGGCAGCGATAACGAAAAGTGACTAACGAAATTACGCGTTCAGATATACTACAGTCACTTGTTTTATACCCCGTCCCTAACCCAACTATTCGGAACCACCGAGAAACGCGATCGCTACCACTATGATTTACTATTGTATATTGGACGACTTGATGTCTATTTCTCTTCTATTCAACCAATGATGAAGTTGACATTAGTATGCTGTAGCTTTGCTAAAATACTCGATTCCTATTGGTGGATTGGCTAATGGGATTCCATGGGAACGACCATTGGGGGTGGTATATTCAAGATGGCGACAGAGAGTGCGCGGCGGAGGGTCGCGCGCCGGCAACGGGGGTGAAATTCATCAGGAGGGGGCGGGTTGGGTGGAGGTGTGGGGGAAGGCAGCAAGGATGAAGTGAGCTCTTGGAAAAATTGCTTCCAAACGGTGTGTTTTATTTTTTAATATACCCTATTAGAGAGATAGATTGGTTGAGATGTAGGTTACATCATAAATCGGGTGGTCGCTTTTAATTCGATTTCTTTTATTATATTATTGAATACCGACTGTTAAATCGGGATTCTTTCGCAGTTGTTCATCACAATAAGTGAGGCAAATGCATCTTACAGCCTAATTACTACGCATTTCAGTCAGACATTTCGCCGTTTGAAATCGATGAAACCATCTCGAATTGGTGGAGGTGCCGGATTGACTTGAATCTGACTGCATTATCCCGTATAATTGAAGATAATCACCGCCCTCACTTGCGCGGCGAGAGGACTTTCTTTTAATCCAGTTGTTTTTTAAGTAATTCAATTTTTCTCGCCCTTACTAGATATAAAAAGAGTCTAATGATGTAATACTGTTAGTGTACGAGAACAATGTTTAGCAAGACTCAAAGAGTTAGCACTGGATCCTTGCCAGGGTTTGTGTTCCTGATGAAATTATCGAGTTAGCTGTGAAGACTTAGAGCAATGCAATCTTGACTCATCTCAAAGCGCCGAGTAGCAATTACTTATGTATAACTAGAAGAGAGAACGAGCTTGCATTTGCGGTTCGTATTCTTGTCTTTGTTTTCTTATGAATATTTCGTACAACACACAAAAACAACGCTTGTCACTGTGATTACAGAAGAATTTTTAAATAGCAAGCTTTAAATCATTTATGCAGTTTGTCTGGCGAAGATTAATGCTAATGTTTTGGTTGCATCAATTAAAGTTTAAGAAAGGAATTTCATAACAGAAAAATTCACTGCAAAGTGTGGAATTTCCTTGACGAGCTTTTTTTTTTTGAGTTTGGAGGGAAATTAACATCGTAACCCGAAATATGGACTGATCTCTCGGCTCTCAAAATGCCTTGCGGGCAGAATATTCCTGTGAGCAACACAGAAAAACGAGAGATTTGTTTTAAGAATATAAATATCACTTCAAAAATACCTGCTTACACGAGGACTCGAACCCCGGACCTTTTTCTTACCGGGAAAATGCTCGAACCACAGAGCTGAGCAAGGTAATCTGTGGTTAGAGCATTTTCCCTCTAAGCAGGTTCTAAGCAGGTTCTAAGCAGATTCGAGCAGGTTCGAGTCCTCGAGTAAGCAGGTATTTTTTAAGTGATTTTAATATTCTTAAAATTATAACTAGCCGTGTATTTGGCTTTAAATGTTTAATCCTTGTCAGAGATTTGTTTACTCGTGTCAGTTAAGAATCAAAAAGAAAGATGGGGCAGCAAGAAAATCATTGTTCAGGGTGGAAGAAATTACCAGTCTCATTCACCAATTAATGTCCAGAAATGACGATGTCCCAACACCCTGATGTCCTCCCCTTTCCACCCCAAACAGAGGATGAGAAACGTGACGCCACTTGGTCACAAGAGCCCCGAGCCGAATCTGAAACAACCCTTCGAGGTGGAGAGCGGGGGGTGGGGGGGTGAGAGGGTCAACTGGGCAGGTGTCATCCTAGTCGCGTATTTCAATGAACACGGGTATGGTTTGACAGATGGGACACAATGGATAATAGAGGCATTAGAGGGAACATAAGTTTGGGGATATTTTACCCGAAAATCCTATGAAAATATTTAGCCGTGATAAGCCGTAAAGGGTTTTTGAAAGAGGAAATTTACTAACATATCACATTAATATACTACACACGAATTTAGTCATTCTGTGTCGGATAAATATGGTTATAATGGATGTAGTATGCATACTCACCTATCGCAATGTTAGTCCACTATCGAATTAAAATGTTATTACAATTCCCATTAAATCCACATATTGGATAAAGCATGCTGTATAAAAATATCAATTGAGTGCAATAATTATATTTCACATGCATGTTCATACAATTATACCACACACATGTTAAACAGAATATTTAATTACACCGTATAGTAATGTACCTCCTCAAAACATCGATGAAATAAAATAAAAAATATCACCCATGATACACAGATATCATATTCACTTTATATAATAACGAAACTTTGTATAAAAGAGAATCGGGAATAGATTTGCATGTATCAATATTAATAGGGGGTATAGGTTTACGGGATGCAACCTAAATAAGCGAAGTGTATTGAGGGTGGTTTTACAGAGCGGGTCATGTCGTTATCGGGCATGCATATCTAACCAAAGGGTTTGTGTAAACTTTGAATCGATGTCGACGATAAGATTGTCATTTGGTCGGGCTAATGTAGATATCAGATGAAAAGCATCTGTTGAGTTGGCCAGTTACTTATTTCTCGACCCACTGGCACCAAATGTACTACGGATTTTTTGTTAAAGATGCTTATACCCTACAAAATTAATTTGCCACGTAAACTTGAATGCAGAATGGTAACGTGAAATGATCTTCCAAACAAAATTCTATGAATTTATGCTAATTATTGAAGATTTTGAATAGCGCGTGCGGCGACTCGATCGACGCGAGAAAAGCACAGGAATGTGCGTAAAATGCAACACATTACTTCGGTATTTACTTTACTGTGGCTAAATTAAATTACCTGTTACAAAACCAATTTCGTATATAACGTTAGAAAGGTGAACGAATATGTCATCAATCCCCAATATTTTGGGACCAAAACTACTCCTATAGGCTCAGGGTCGAAAAATGCCCTGTGTGATTTGAAACGGGTGATTTCGATTTGAGCTACCCAGCGGAAAAATGGCATGTTTGACCATTTTTCATTCGGCTTGAATGGGAACAAAAATTCTTCCTCGCGCCTTTAAATACCCACCCAACGACCCTTTAGAAGTAAGATTTTTCTTGCTTTTGGGGTTAAAGTCCCGATAATGGGCATAGCATGTTCGTGAACGAAAAGCACTTGTGTTTTATTATGCATGGAGTATTTGGGATGTATGTAGCTACTACACCTGGTTTATGCGTATCACTTAAAATACTCACTTACGTGAGTGAACCGCGTAAGACACGTGCTTGCATGTAACTTGAGACCTCGCAGTTCAGCATTCGTAACTACGGTGGAGAAGGCTATTTTAAGCGATTTGGTTCTGTGCAGTTAAATTCGC
This sequence comes from Lednia tumana, assembly GCA_003287335.1. Taxonomy (NCBI): domain Eukaryota; kingdom Metazoa; phylum Arthropoda; class Insecta; order Plecoptera; family Nemouridae; genus Lednia; species Lednia tumana. Next base: position 5,244 of record QKMV01001027.1, read on the forward strand.
GTTTAATTGCGTCCCGTGATAGATCTAGTAGTACGAATGAATGTAAAACGTGAAAATGTTTTGTACCAATATTCGGAAATCTACTAAGGGCCAGTTTTTCAATGGTCCGTTAAATATTAACGGTCTGTTAGAAAGAGAATCAAGACACCTGATTGGCTGTTGCCATGGAGATAACAAGTTAACGGACCATCAGGTTCTTAACGGGCCACTCAAAAACCGGTCCTAAGAATAATTTATTGGATTTAGCGTAGTAGAATGCAGTGTAAGCCTATTGACACCATTAAAAAGATTGGCAATGAAACTTCAAGAAGTGCACCTAGTTTGGTGCTGTATATCGAATCATAATGCAGGTAAGTTAACCTAGTCAAACCAAGCTGACTTAAAGTAGGGAATTCGGATGCATATCACCTATCGCTAGTCGTCAATTGTAGCTTGAAAATATACCTTTCATCGTCGTTTCTATGCTCGAGTCGTTTGGCTTCAGGCTATTTCTTGTAAGTTTTCCACCTATCGCCGTACGGTCTTTCTTGCACAAACCTCGAAGACTACGCAGGGGTAAAACACACGTTCTTTCCCCTAAAGTATGAACATAGTGCTAGTAATTCCTTTTACTATTCAGTAGTTAGATATTTTGTATGGGAAGTTTACAATGTCCAGTTAACTATCCTCTTCCCAACACGCTAGAGCCAATCGGATCCCACTGTTTTCTATTCTAATTGGTTAAGTTAATATTGATGAATATTGAACATTGATATTGAATAATGATAAATATTGATAAATATGTTCGCGCTGAGACTTGAGAGACACGCTTGAACTCGCATTTTCCAGGCCCTGTGTTGGGACGAAAAACAATTTAAATGAGAGCATACCCGTAAGCACAACACTTCAGATGAATATCTTCAAGACTTCTGTTAAGCTGACTGACATTAGATATGATATCTCATGCCCAGATTGATATACGAGGCAAGTCGCAAGCGCTTCCGAATCGATAAATACCTAGTGCCATATCGCATCAGTTACATCTGCATCCCTCGTGGCGATATTCTGATGTATTGTATAATAAGCGTGGCTTGAAAATGGCGATTGCCAACCGCTGGCCTCGGGCAGTGAGACGAAATAATTAGTTATTCAAATAGAAGCAAACGCGCAATGTAATTTGCCAACCAAATAACTGGTGAACTAATTTCAAAATAATAATATGGATATTTTGGCCATGGTAGAATAATTAGAAATGGTTTGTAACCAATATCGTTATGCAATTAGGTATACTATTGATAATGATTTGTTTGAATTTAAATATTTTGATGAGTGCAATGCGCAATGAGCATTTTATAAGAGAAAGTATCATGCGTATGCCTCATATAAGTAATTTAAGTTACAAGTAATATAAAAGTGCTCTAAGGGTAGTTTTAACTTGAATGAATTATAGATAATTGAAATTCAGCCTTAAGGAAGCTTAGTTTATTCGGTTTTATTTCAGTGTGTCAAGCACATCCAAACGGTAAAACGACGTTGAGCTTGCAAGCTTCCTATAACCATCAATTTCTGAGTGTCCATGCATTTAAGTCACAAACAATGCCCCGATCTCACACTCAAGTAAATACGTTATACGGTAGAGAAATGGTAAAAATAGCAACGTTGATTGGCAAATTTACGCGCGTTTACCAGCGTAAATTTTTCTCCGATCAGACGGGGATTTCGGTATTTGTTTTTTCAAATATAGCTCCAATATGAAAGACACACGGGTTGTTAACGGAACCTCGGCCAATCTATAAAAAAGGCATTTAACTTCTGTCATGTTAATTGGACAGGGAAAATAAATCAATCGACCCAGACTTCGGCATTTGTATGAGAATCATCATTCGTCTCTAAGCTTCGTGGAAAGACCGTAAATAAATCAAAATATTTGGTATTTCAACTCAACGTGCCTCAGTTTTCCAATGAGAATATTGGAATTCAATATAAACAGTTTTCTGTACCGGTAAATGAACCATCTGACCGAAATTTAAGATTAATCCACATCGCTCGGAAAAAATGATGAGAATTCCAAAGATAAAGAATAAATGTGTACGTTTTAATTGTCCAAGCTGATCTGAAGTCATATCTAGCCGACCATCCAACTACTTATCTTTCCAGCATTTCTCCAATCCTTACTGTACCATCACCATCATGCAATCTCGACTACCTCAGATGCAGTCAACTGCAATTGCACCGGACAGCCGACGACGCTAATGCAGTTATCTGCGGGGGGTGACGCGGCTGCTGCGAGGCGTCGCATCACCGACGTTAGAGGGGGGGGGGGGTCAGGGGGGGTCATTTTCATTCATCTCCCAACGTCCCTAGATGGTTTGCTAGTGGATTGTGTTTTAGGGGCATAGGAGAATTTTTGTTATTTGATGTTTGGAAGCTTTTAAGGGTATTTTTTTTACTGTGAATTAAAAAATGCATTCGTCGTATACTCTTGGGGAAATTAAGGCTGTTGTACAGAAATATAAGAAAGCATTTGGTGATATTTTCATTGATTGTCTTGCAAACATGTTATGGAAATTATCTGCTGGAAACATTTTGCCATTGAAAAGTTTTAAACATATAAAAGTAATTTGAAATTTGCATTTATTCATCGGCACAGGTAAACATTTCCAGAGAAAGTGCCTACCACAAGTAAGAATTTTGTCTCGAAGACAACTGACGTCGTATAATTTATTTAATAATAATTTCCCAGCGTTGTAAATCAAAACGTGCTGAACATCAATCCGAGAAATTCCACGTATGAAATCCCCTTCATTTACCCATCAAAGCGATAATCTACCCCATATCTGCTCGACGGAGCTTGCACGAGCACTAGGAGGGGGCCACATATCAACTGATGGGGAAGATCCTCGCTGGGTGACATCTGAAGTGGGCTTGCCCCGGCGGGTAGATTTTCGAATCGCTATTGTGCAGCCAATTTGTCGTCCACCTGTCATCACTGAGCCCCGACCCCACTCTCTGCATGGAATGCCTCAGGCAATAGATGCGCGCTGTATCAATCAAACGCTCACGCTGGTGATCGCCAATGAATATTCATTATTTGTGGATATGAAGTGATAGTATTATCTACGTGCAACCTAAGAACTCACTCGTTGATCAGCCGATGATAATTATAAAAAAACAGTTGATACTGACGAGATGAGTGAACTACAATTAAACGAGATCCACATTTTTATGTATACGTATATACTGCTAATAAGATAATTTGGTTACAGATTTATTTTTCAACGTGGCATAACAGAAAAAATGACTTTCAATTAGCTACGTATTAGGATTACTAGTTCAACATCTAAATGTACTGCACGCATGGTTCTTTTAATTATCTTATTTTAAAAAATAACAAAGCGTAACGTGCACTGAAAATCTGCGAGAGAACGCACTTTCCATCTAATTTTCTATATTTTCTTGTATTTCACGTCATTCACTCGATTTTTTAAATTCCCCTTCAAGCTCTCAAATTTCTCAAGCACAATTAATTACCGTTCAACTATTTACTTTCAAGACCGTAGGTAAATTTGAGTACGAAAAATGACACTAAACTACAATAGTAAGTGTAAACATTGGGCACGCTCGCTACAACCTTATAAAGTACCAGCCCTAAAGGGGACGCAGGGGGTGTTCGGAGAGTGGGAGGGTGGGGAGTGAGGGTGTTGGGGATTTGGGCAAGCGGGAAATGAGCCCACGGGGGGTGCGATTTAAGGCCGAATGAATATACAAGCACCACTTCTGGACGCACTCCACATGATTATTAGCCCATCGAGAGGCGATTGAAAACAATTGAAATGTAAGGGAATACGAGATGATTTTGCACGCACGCAATGACGGGTGTGGTTTTTGGGGAATTCGTTGGCGCGTCCATCGATTCGAAATCGTTCGGAAGTATCGGAAGTATTTTGCACTTTTCAGATTTTATTGACAAACGCCCTGAATTTTATTCCTGTACAAAATAATCCAAGCAATTATTGACGCAAAATAAAGTAAATTACACTTTACAGTTTTGATTCTAGTAGCAACTCGCAAAATGAAAAATCGCTTGATACCAAAAAATAAACGATAAAAAACTTATTACCTTCGTCAAAATCGCCTTCCAGTAAAGCAAATTTCCATTCGCCGTGGCGACCAAAAGGTAAATGTTGAAAATTTTACCGAGGAACGACTTTCACTTGAATCCCGGTAGTAGAAACTAGAATCATCTCATTGGCCAAAACCAACTCCGGATTGTGTGTTCCCGGCAGTATCTTGTAGGCTCGCAGAATGTGGGATAATGCAGACTTAATTTCAAGCATAGCAAACTTCTGGCCTACAATAAAAATAAAGATTTTAAGAGCTAGCTTGCATACAACACATCAATCGTGGACCAACCAATTCTTACCTATGCAGTTCCGAGGTCCTGCACTAAACGGTACATAGGCATAGGGATGGCGTCCTTGAATATTGTCGGCGCTGAATCGTTCAGGGTCGAATTTGAGTGGGTCTGGCCAAAAGGCAGGATTCCTGTGAGACGTAAATACCGACATGCTTGCCGAAACGCCCTTCGGAATGACCAACCCACCTGAAAGAAAAGGAAAATACTGATATTTTAGAAAAAAAAAGTAAGCAGAGGCAAAATTATAGCATGTAACTTACCACCAACTATATATTACGATATTTATATAAAATTAGGATAACTTGTGTCTTATCTACAGATTGTTTTCTTTGCAGCGGCTTTGCAGCGGCTTTTTGGCTTCTTAAGGTTGGGGGAGGGGCAACTGGGAAAACCCACCCGATTTGAAGTTTATTTTAATTACTACAGCTAAACTATAAGAATCGGAGACACCAAACTTGCTTACCTCCACGAAAATCTAAATGGCTTTCCAAAAAAATGTGCTTCAAATTTTTATATTTATCAGTTTTTCAAAAAACCTGATTTAAGTTCAAAAAACTTTAAATTCCCAATTAAAATCAGGGTTTTTAAAAAGGTTTCCAATACATCTTTTCAAAAAGCCAGTTGAATTCTCTTGAAGTAAACCAAGTTTTGTGACTCTGCCACTTATAGTTTAGCTGCAGTAATGAAAATAAACTGCAAATCTTATGTGTTTTTTAACCTCTCCCTCCCTCCACCTCAAAGGCAACTCTGGGTGAGATCGAGGAATGAGACGTTTGTCAAGTGTACCTCACTGTCACTCATGAGGGACTAGTGGTGTGAGAGATTGCTTGTGAATATAATGGCAAGGTTTGAGGGTAGACGCTGCACCGGCAGGTTATGAAAACAAAAACGCACCTATAAATATAGCTCACAGAGTATTTTGGTTTATTGATTTATGAAATTATTCATGGAAACACGAGCTTCTTCAGATTGCACAATATTTTTAATTGAAGCTCTTCAATAAAAATTAGTATTTTCATTATGTGTATGACTGTTACGGGATATTTTTAGAAAACTAATTTTTGTCAAGGAACTTCGATAAAAATCATTCTGCAACATGAAGAAACTCATATCCCCAGATATAATTTCATAAATTAATACATCTAAATACTTTATAAACTATATTTCTTCGTGCACTATCTTTACCTGCCGATGCAGTGCCTACTCTACAACGTTGCAATTATATTCGCAAGCAATCTCTCACACTCCTCTCGTGATCGACAATTGACAAACGTCCCATTCATAGATCCCACTTCGAGTTGCCTTTGACAAGCCAAAATTCATGCAATTTAGACTTCAGATAAACGATTCGAATCCTAGTGCTCTTCCATTATTCACTATTAAACTTTTAAAGATTATACATTATGTCCGGTATATATTTTTTTAAATTTTCAGTTTCACCTTCAGAATCTCAGCTTCAAACTTAATCATTTTTATATTTTGTGTGATTTAAGAACTCAACAATCCATAATCCAGGAATAAATATCTAGAATTTGATGCCTGCATCTGGATTCATTTTTAGTGCGCGTTGTTATTTTTATCTGGATAACTAAACATTTCAATATCTTATGTAGTTTTCAGGAGAGATGCAATATATCTGAAGCATCTTACATTCTATTCAAATTAAATTACAATGTATCTAACCACAACCATGCTAAGTTCTTACCACTCAGCGTGACATCTTCGTTAAGCTGTCGGGAATGAGAGGGAACACTTGGGTAGAGTCTTAGAGTTTCCTTGATAACTCGCTCCATATATTTCAGTTCGGAAAGTCCTCGGAATGATTCGGTCTCTTTTGGGTTAGGGAACACTTCTTGCAGTTCTTGGTACACTTTATCCTACAAGATACAATAACGTTTTCATTTTGCATTGTTCCTGGTTTAAAACTTCGTATAACTATATGACATCCATGGGTGCCAACAAAGAGGGATCATTTTGGAAAATGTTTTTTTTTCAATATTTTTCTGAATTTTCTGAATATGCAAGTTACACATCTTTTATAGTGAACAGTTTGGAAATGAAATATTTTATTTGTGATGGCATTTATGGATTTACAACAAATCTTCCGTATCCAGCTAATGAGTTCTGTAGGATCTGTTTCTTTGCCCAGAAAAAAACGTCGTGATATCAAAATGTCGAATGTTACTTTTTGAATCATATTGTTCTCACCTGAATTTCTTGATGCCACGCCAATGCCCACAGAGCAAAACAAATTGCAGAGGATGTTGTGTCATGTCCCTAAATGGTGAGATATGGTTTATTAGCTCAGTATGTCAGTGATAATATGAGTTACTCACACTCACACTTAATTTGAGAACGTTAATACCTCGAACATGAAGGTGTCCACCTCTTCCCTTATTTCCTCATCACTCAGATTCGAATCGTGAAGTGATGTTTGAATCAACAAATCCAAAAATGCGAGACGTTTCTTGACCCCAAACGCACTGCCTTCATCATTGCTGGTCGTGGACTTTCCTCTTTCTTTGAGGATTTCTGCACGTCTCCTTTTAATGACCTGCAAATTTCAATGTATTGCTAAAAACTAGCTGCAAAACATTTCTGAAAATCAAAAGCGTTCTGATCAAAATTATTTCCAGTGAAAATATCGCTCACATTGCTTGTAGTACCATGCAATATTTTCAATGATTTTTCATGTAGAGTTTTGAATTTCGACATGTTAAACAGGAACTCTATTCTTAGCCATGGTTTGATGATTGTTCGCTGCATTACTATATTTGACTCACTGAAATTTTATAAAGACGACCATTTCAAGTAAAATTTAAAACAATTTATGAGCTTTCTTCCTTGTTTGCAACATATTTTTGCCAAGGAACTCACTCGCGAATTGCTTGTATGTATTCCGATTCGCTGTCATTTTGGGCGTTAATTTTGATACCCATTGCAGTTTCTAAAAAAATTACATAATCGGTCATAGTCATTATTGTGTATCTAGTATGTTTGATTTTTTCTCCTGATTTAAGAATACAGTTTACTCTTCACATTTCACGTACAAGTAAAACACATCTTTTAGGAGAAGAAATTATGCTCACCATGACAAAATCATACTCACCGCAAATGTTATCCAAAGCGTAAAGCGTAATGTTCTTGTAAATATCGAATGCGGAACCGTCAGATTGTGTCTTGAGCTTTTCGACCAAAACTTCTCCATTCGCATTGAAAATGTGTACAAATTCTTCCAAGATCCTGAAGTGGAATGCTGGAGTAAGAATCTTGCGGTGGCTCTTCCATTTGGCTCCTACATCAATAACGGTCATCATTTTCGTTCAAATTTGCACCAGCAATTATGATTTTTTAAATAAATTGAAACGTACCAGCGCTTGTCAGCAATCCTGTTCCTAGCCAAGGGAGTATGAACTGATATTGATTGCCTTTGTTTATCTGTATATTACTCCCAAGGATAATCTGCGGAAGATGATTTTAATTACGATATGTCTTAATTCATCGCGACTTAAAATGTATCGGATAGTTTTGGGCTGCCAATACCTCAAAATCCTTCGGATCAGTCAAGATAATAAGTGGCTGAGACCCAATAATAACCCTGAAAGGTGTTCCTTCTTTTGCATATTCTTCGCATAGTTCAATCAATCTAGTAAACAAGTCTTGAACAAAGAGAGTGTTTTATTCGTGAAGTACATCATTAGATTATCGATTAAAAGGAACCTAATACCGACATATAAACGATCACCTTTTTGGTGCCAAATTCTCTTACCAATAGTTGATGATCTAAATCTTGTCACATTCCCCACAATAGGATACGCCTTTGGTCCAGGAAATTTCCCTATCATTGCCCATTCGCGCGCAGTCCTATGCCTGTTCCACATCCACAGAGCCACCAAAACAATCGCACACATTTCTAGCAGCATGATGAAGCTCGTATCAGACTATCTTCTAGCTGTTACACTCCACAGAGTCTAACATCAAACTGTTTTATCACTACTGAGTATTTCCATGATAATCTCAAGCAAAAAGCAACCAAGATAAGAAATGTTGCCGTCAGATCGACGTTTTATTGCCATAGATTAAGGTTTGGACTTTATCACTCTCTCCCTGTATTTTATACGCAAGATAGTTCGTTCGCGGTAAATATTTAACTGGACCAGGGATTTTTGGTTATTTGTGTAGGTTACTTTATTTATTTCTGATTTTTTAAACAAACACGTATTTTCTCATTTAAACCTCCTGGTCTTAATGAGGCCAAATTTGAAAGAGTGTAACACTTTCATTCTGGGTGCATAATTTGTAGCCAAAGAAATAAGTCGCATTCAACGAAAAATAATTCGCTCAGTTCCAGTTCCATTTTATTTTCTAGGCACAATTTTAACTTTAATACCATTTGCAGAAACCAAAATCAGCTCGTGTGCCAACACCAAATCTGGGGTTTCCGTTCCTGATAACACTCTGTACGCTTGCAAGATATGACACAGCGCCGACTTAATTTCAAGCATGGCAAATTTCTGACCTAGAATCGTACATACATTTCTCATTAAACAATGCACATACGTACAGCGTACATGCATAAACGCATAAAATGACCTAGTCTTACCTATGCAGTTCCGAGGTCCTGCACTAAACGGTACATAGGCATAGGGATGGCGTCCTTGAATATTGTCTGCATTGAACCGTTCAGGGTCAAACTTGAGTGGGTCTGGCCAAAAGGCAGGATTCCTCTGAGACGTGAAGACCGACAAATTCACAGAAACTCCTTTCGGAACGACCAAGCCCCCTGTTCAAGAGCAAGAAAATATTACAGTCTTTAAAAAATGTGTATTTAGGATTGATAATTGATCATTTATATTACTATCGAATCTGCTAGTAGCTTTGATAGAAGCTACTACATGCTAGTCTATTTTAACGTCATTGGTTGAAAATTAATGTGCGTTTGTGAGTTTTAGATTTACCACTTAGTGTCACATCTTCGTTCAACTGCCGAAAGTACAGAGGAACGCTTGGGTAGAGTCTTAAAGTTTCCTTGATTACTCGCTCCATGTACTTCAGTTCAGAAAGCCCTCGGAAAGATCCCATTTCTTTCGGATCAGGGAAAACTACTTGCAATTCTTCGTACACTTTATCCTGAAAAAGACCATTGAGTATATTATGTTTAGTTTCCAGTCACTTCGCCGAATTTATTTATGTTGAACTTCGTATGAGTAAGTTTTCTCACCTGAATGTCTTGATGCCAAGAAAGTTGCCAAAGAGCGAAACTTATAGCGGAGGATGTCGTGTCATGCCCCTGAAATGAGAAAGATATATTATTTTCATAACAAAATGTATCCCCGATTCCTATTAAATTGATGCCAGATAGGTACTAATGGAAGAACCTCAAACATAAACGTGTCGACTTCTTCTCTGATTTCCTGATCGCTCATAAGAACTCCATCCAGAGATGTTTCAATCAACATATCTAGAAAAGCAAGCCGTTTTTTGACTCCAAGCGTGTTTTCTTCGTCAGTCGTTAATGCGTTTTCTCTTTCTTTGATTATTTCTGCTCGCCGCGTCTTGATAACCTGAAATTTTTCATTAAATTAGGGAAGGTGACTCAAATCCAATTGCATTCTCTTTACTATTAAGCTTTTACAGGCGAATTATCACAATTGCGGCTTTATACCTTGTGTGCGCGTAGTTTTTTGTAGAACTTTGTCATTTATTAAAATCAAACTTTACGGAAAAATTAACTGGTATTGAAAACGCGCGACGGAAAATTTAGGCGTACACCTACTTGACACCTAAAGGCGCTAATGAGAAGCTTATCTCTAAATCGAAACGGTGGCATTCGCTTATCGCATCAATAGAATAACTTCACTTTTCAGAAGAGCTGCACTGATTCTTTAAAATAAAATTCTTTGATTTCATATGTCTTGAAAGTGTCGTAAGGCTGTAAATACTTATAATAATACCCGTCTCGAATTTCTTGTATCACTATTAATTATTGTATCGCATTATAGCCCAAAATTTATAATACATCAGAAAATCATTGCGTTTATCTTCACTCAGCCTCATTTAGAGCGGACACCGTGCGAACACCACCGAAATCAAACTACACCCCTGGAAGCCTACGAGAAACTAAAGCAAAAATCTCGATTTCATGTGAAAAATCATGATTTCAATTTTTTTCTAAACGATTGAAATCAACTAAAATTCAGCTAAAATCAAAAATCCAATTTCGTAATTTGTTGGAAAAAATCTAAGAAATAACCAGCCCTGCTTTTTAGTAATGGTGGAAGCAGATGATTTGAACAACAAAATAAATGGCATTTTAAAAAGTAACGTTGATCGCTTGAAAATTGAAATACACATCAGACAGAAATGAGAAAAGCAAAAGGGTAGGTACGTTTGTTTGCGTTCTCAAGGGAACACCATACAGGAATAAAATGATCAGCGGAATTTTTACGAAAAACAGTAGCAAAACTACCAGTATAAGAAAATAATCCAACATACATTGCTGGTAGTTTTGTGCAAAATGGCAAGCGATTTGTCGTGAAGGGGTTTCAATGTTGTCATATTGAACAAGAAATCAGCTCTCAGCCATGGCTTGACGATAGATCGCTTCATGATTATGTTCGACTCGCTGCAACATTATGGAGAATACGATTTATTTGGAAAACTCACGAATTTTTTCAACAATGTATTCAAACCAATGAACTTACTGTCGAATTGCTTGGACATATTGCGACTCACTATCATTTTGGGCATTCACTTTAACGCCCATTGCCGTCTCTGAAATAAACTACATGATAATATGATTTGTCAAGGTGCAATCTGATGTTTCAAAAGTCATTGCAGCATCAAATGCACACAGAATAACAAAATAAACAAAGATTATGATTTTTTAAGCGTTGGTATTTGATAGCTTTGTCAGGGTGGCCCAAAAGCAAAACAAACTATTTGCACATGTTGTGGTCTTGAACCGTATTATGTCTCTATATATACCAAGTAGGGTTATAAGTTCATTTTTTATAGTTCGTGCGACCATGAAATTCCGATTTGCACGTGCATGTTTTGGAAAAGTGGCCCTTGTAAGGCTCCATCATATTCAGCTTCAGCTTTCAGGTATAAATCGGAATTAAAATGACCGAACGAACTATGCTTACACAAATTTACGTTACACACAAATTTCACCACATGACACGGGAAATTCGCTTTAATCTGGATCTTCACCATGTAAACACATGTTTTCTCAACTTCAAAACTTGCAAAATACATTCAGTGAAAAATTACTCGACTGTACTTCATAGTAATTTGTGTTTTAAATCTTCACTGAAATCGAAGAGACTAGGTATCCTTCACCAAGTTAAGTAGACTTACCTAGATCCTTCACAATGAGAATATTTGTAACAGTGAGTTTTCTTACAATTTTGGTAGAAAAATGTATTCACTGGAGAATACTCACCACAAATATTATCCAGCGCGTAGAGTGTAATGTACTTGTAAATATCAAACCCAGGACCGTTCACTTGCGCATTCAGTTTTTGGATCAACACCTCTCCATTCGCGATGAAAATTTCAAGGAATTCCTCCAAGATTTTGAAGTGGAAGGTTGGCGTCAGAATCTTGCGATGACTTCTCCATTTTGCTCCTGCATCAAGAAGAGAGTTGACATCCTCCCATATCATAAGGACACATTCTTCTTAAAGAATCCTCATACCAATTACCGGTGCTTGTCAGAAGTCCTGTTCCCAACCAAGGAAGGACAAACTTATATTGGTTTCCTTTGTCAATCTGCTTATTACTCCCTAGAATAATCTGCAATCGAGATGAAAACCAGAAGAAGTAAACATCTTGTCGAAAACTATTTTTTGTTTCAAACAACGTACTCAAACTTTACCAGAATAACTCGTATTTTATTTACAATCAAAGTACCTCAAAGTCCTTTGGGTCATTCAGGATGACAAGAGCTTCAGACCCAATGAGAACTCTAAACGGCGAGCCTCCTTTTGCAAACTCCTCGTTTGCAATTATAAGGTCTGCAAAGAATTCTGGAACAAAAATATTCCTATTAATTTGGTAAAGTCTTTGCTTTAGTTAAGAGTGCATGGAATTACAAGTGATTAGATTTATCTTCATTAAAATCAATGTTTATTTGACAGGACTCGGGTTGTCTACTCGTGTTGACTTAGAAGCTGACTCGAACACAAAGCTGTGTTGCCAAATACCAAATTACCTCCCCAGCCCATCAATTATAGGTATATCAATATGGCATGTGAGGGTTGCACTTGGTCTACGACATATTTGACAACATAGCCAGGTCCATTTCTGTTCGGGAGAGAGGTTGGAGGGTTTGAAGTTAGTGCGACAGCTTCAATCCCCTT
>QKMV01001028.1:2412-17990 GCA_003287335.1 Lednia tumana
TTCTATAGAAGTCTTGTGAAGAAGTGGACTGTCCACTTTGTGCGTGACTTCTATAGAAGTCTTGTGAAGAAGTGGACAGTTTCCTGTGTGCACAGTCGGGTTAATTTTAGAGGACTTCTTATATTTTACCCAGTTTGTGAAACTTTTTTTGATATGTTTCACAGTTTTTCTCGGTTGTGCTCCGGAAGTGAGAGTTGTCTTCTCGACGTTTCGACGAAGCTCGCTTCATCATCTCCAGAAGTGAAGTCAAACTTTTTTTCAAACTTTTCGTTTGACTTCACTCCTGAAGATGATGAAGCGAGCTTCGCCGAAACGCCGAGAAGGCAATTCTGACTTACAGAGCAAAACCAAGAAAAATTGTGAAACATTTAGGGCGGGTTAACAACTTTTCTTAACTCCGAGTTAAGAGTTATTTCTAGGATTAAATTGCTATCGCCATGCCAACAGCCAATCGCATGCATGGAATTAATTTTGTTTCTGAGGATTATCTATTAACTCAAGGTTAAGAAAAGTTTTAAAACTGGCTCTATATAAACATGACTCGAGAAACCTAGGTTATACACTTTTTTTTTATAGTTTGATTGACAAAAATATTTTTTACGATCAAAATTAATCCTGTTATTATGGCGATGAGAGATTTTTTCTACAAGCACTTCTGGATGAAAAGTACAGAGGCTGCAGTTCGACCAAATTTTCTATGGTGCGAGGGAGTGTCTTACACTTTCTCTACCATATATCTTTGTAGGTAATGATGCCAGGTACCATAGAAGTGACAAGTTTTAGAGAAGCAGGTTTATGTTAATGTAGAATTAATGCACCCAAAATTTACTTTATTTTAATGTTACCTTCCTGCTCTCCGTCCGTGTTGTGTGTAGGCATGTGGTTCTCGAGGCCAACCCAGTTTTCAAATGCGCCATCACAGACCGCACAAACACACTGCCAGTTCCTAACCTTGGCGTGAGCTGACTGGTGGGTTTTGTATGAGGTTTTGTTGGTGAACTTCTTTTTGGGGGTATTGACGCATGGCCTGCCGGAATTTTGGGATCTGGTGATGTGCCTATTCAAGCTTTTGCGCCATTTGAACGTCATGCTGCACTTAGTGCATTTGTAGGGCCGCTCATCAGAATGGACCTGCATGTGAGATATCAGGCCTTTCTGAAGCCTGAAGCACTTACCACATTGGGAACATTTGTGTTTTCGCTCGCCAGTATGTTTGGTCATGTGACTTTGGAGTCTGGATCGCTTAAAGAATTTTTCATTGCAGAGGTGGCATTGTAGCAGTTGTTTTTTAGTGCACCCATGGGATTGCTTGTGATTAGTCAACTTTCCTTTGGTCTGGTTAGTTTGAAAAGGCTCCTTATCAGAGTGTGAACTCAGAATGTGGGCCAGCATTGCAGACTTTTTGGGGAAGCATTGCTGACACAACTCACACCTTAAGTGTTTTTTCCCACATGAGTTACGCACTTGATGTTGCTTCAGCGACTCGATCCTCGTAAACGACGTGTGGCACATGTCGCAAGAAATCTTTGGCCATTGCCCAGTGTGAGTCAGCATGTGCCTCCTCAGGCTGCTATTGGACGAGAGATATTTTTTACAAATTCTGCACGTGACAGGTGACTTCATATAAATGGCGCCGCTTCCAGTTTTCGTAGGTATTTTTGATGACTCTTTTTTCTCCACCCTTGTCTGACGGCGCTTCTTGCTTATTTCATCCTTCTTGTGACGCTTGGCATGACGTGTGAGGCTCGATTTAGATGCTAGTTTTACCAAACAAGTGATGCACTTGTGTTCTTTAGACTGCGATTGGTTCCCGGCAAATTGCGTTGTGGGTTTGAATTGGACTTGTCGATCTGCTGAAGCAGTCTTTGAAGATGCATCCAATGTTTGTTGAGTTTCAGCAAGAAGATCTCCATGGCTTCCAGGTGAGCGATGCAGTTTGGGCGACTCACTTCCAGGTGCCGCAGCTCGGAGTAGATGTTCAAGTACTTTTTCTTTCCTGTGTCGCTTGACATGACGTGCGCAGCTCCACGGGGATGAAAATACCAACAAGCAAACGGAGCACTTGGAGTTCATAGCGAACTTTGGTGAAGGTGATGGCTTTCCTTTAGAGTGCAGTGTGGGTCCAACTTCGACTTGTCTGTCCTTTGAGGCAGTCTTCGGAAACGTATTACTGACTTTTGCTTGAGTGTCAGAAATAAAGTCTTCATTACTCCTAGTAGGTTGTTGGTGTTTGGAAAGCTCGTTTCGAATTGTTCTGGCTCTAAGACAATTTGCAAGTATTCCTTCTTTTCTGTGCTGCTTTGCATGACGCATGAGTCTCTTTTTGTTCGAGAATTCTGATGAACAAATGGCGCACTTATACTTCTTAAAGGCTGACTTTGATGGTTTTCTTTTCGGCTGTGTTATCGCTTCGGCTGCAGGCTCTGGAGGCTCCGCTGGGACCATACAGGTATTGCCACTACCTTCATTTTGGCCTTCTTGTAGGTCAGCAAATATGTCAACCAAACCTTCCATATTTCCAGAGATGTCATCCTCTGTGTTTTCTACAAAAAAACTGCTTGGCAGGGTCACATGTTCTGGCAAAGTATACACCTCGAAATCTTGTGGCTTGCAATTTGATGCATCATCTGAGACTTCCACCTTAATTGGGTGGTCTCTGCTTGGCATGTGCTCTTCATTTGGACCTGTAATTTTTTAACAGACATGTGTTGATAGAAAATAAACAAAGCCGATTCAATGCAATAAAACATCTTTAAAATAAAATTCGAAGTAGATCCGTCACTAACCATGTGTCATGACGTCAAATAATGTTAGATCCCACTAAAAATTAGAAAGTTCCAGATGCTTGGCCCTTTATACTATTAAATTGACCTCAGATGTGTATGTGGCCGCCAATCATTGATTAATACTAGAAATACGCTATCCACTTGCGGCCACTTTTTCCGCATGAAAAGTTGTTTAACATCAAATTTTTATTTAAATAACGATGCCGTACTTGAAATCACAGCAACCTTGATTTCCTGCAATCCAATAGCTAACAATAATAGAGGAGGCTTTGTTCTGTAGTATACCTTGCAAGCAATTTCTATTCTTCAAACTTCCACATGTTAATCTTTTTTAACGTACTTTTAATTTATCTTTTTTGTTAGCGAGATTTCCGCTATCTTCAAACATGTTTGATGAAAAAACTACTGATCGGATTGTGCTGAAAAACTATGCAGTTATGAGTCAGTATAGGGCCAACATTAACAAATAGAACTGTAGTGCCATACGAGTTGTTTGGAAGCCGCTTTGCTTGCTCCCTCTAATTAAAAGCTGAAATATTTTATGACTCGAATTAATCCCGTAGGTAATGTAGATGTACTTTTTAAATTTTCTAGTATGCCTACTTTACGAAATATGTAAAAAAACCTTACAGACTTATATTGAATTATGATCTAACAGTAATAACTACTACTTAAATCTATGCATTCTCTTCTACACAATTTATTAGGTACTTACTGTACATTGTTTTCAAAAGACTTAGGATAATTTGTGTAGGAGGAAGGAGGGTGGGAAATATGCCGTAAAACATTAAAAAATAGGTCGGGATAGAGAAATGTTTGGTGTACCTTAATGCCTACAGTTATTTGAGCCTGAACAGACTGGTCTCAACATTTTTGGAAAATTGAGATACAAAATGGTGTCAACAAGAGCCTGAAACGTAGCCAAACGTTATTAACACACTTTTTAACGTGACTTATTCTTCGGAAAGTGGTGCACTTAAATTCTGATTCATACAAGCATTATTATTTTGAAACCTTGTTGTATAAAATACACCGACATTTAAAACATGTTTTATGAAAGAAGTATTCAATAAGAAAATACTGTAGAACATGTCAGCCTACCTGCCGCAAGTGTTTTCTCGTGTCTTAGGCCAACAACCCTGCTATCAAGAAGTTGATATGATGGCAAGGATTGCATGTCCAGATTGGTGATGGACAGTCGAGAGATAATATCTTCACTGCTAGTCATGGCCACAGGTAGTCCCTGTTGTAAAATACATAGATGCCAACATTTAAAGAAATGACTTTGTAGGTAACTATGTAAACAGTACACTCTGAATGATTATAAAGGTACCTAACAAAGTATGTTAATGCTAAAACGTACTCCAAGTTTGTACCAGTAGTTCTTATACCTCAGTAGTAGGTTGTACCTAGTTCATTGCCCTTGTAAGTAACTTGTTGGTAAGTAACTAAGTTAACGAGCTAGACAGGACTGTAGGTATCAATCTTTAAGTCTAAAAGCGTGCATATGAACCTTAAAAACCTTCACAAGTTTTTTCGTCTTACAAATACTCAAGTACCACTCTCAGTATTTTCACATCCACTAACAAAATTTCTAATAATCTTGTGCAACTACCACCTGAATTCTGGCAAAAATGTCAATTCACCTGAATGAGCATGGATCGAAAAGATTTGTCGCTGAAAATACACCGCTGGATGAATGTGTTTGCCATGTCCAGCTGGAAGATGCATTGTTGGCATACCATGGCTGGAAGCCCGTCACCTTCGTGGAGCTGCAACACAAAAAATGTCAGTTAACTTGGGAGCTAGGCTTAAAGAACAAATAGTGAGAAGGAAGACTAATAACTTACAGTTAGCCGTGTGACACCAGCGATCTTGTCAGTGATGCCGTTTGCACTCGCCATGCGGAAGATTGGTTCCATGCTGGTTCCGCCATTCGACATGCAAAGCCGACAGATTTTCATTGAGCTTACTCGATTGACCACACCACACTCATTACTTCGCGTTGATAGATCGTTCAAATTGGTCCACATTTCGACTGCTGTTTACACAAAAAGATACTTTTGTGCATTACCAAAATGTATAGGTTACGTGCAAAAAGCCATTCAAAAAGCTGTGACTAAACCGTTAAAAATGTACCATATCGGGGATTCAACTTTAAGGTAATGCTTTTACTAGCGATAAAAACTTCCATGCACGGTAATTTTGATGGTTGGCTACCAACAGTTTATTCTACACAAAATAGCGTGATCGGCGCGAACGTAACTTCATAAGCTACTGACATCACCCTACAGTTAACTGACAACACGGCCATCTTGTCATGTGCTTTTCATTTCGACAGCGGGAAATTAACATTTTTGAAATGATTGTAGATCAGAATATTTACTTCTTTTCCCATTATTGTATTCACGTTTGTAAACAAATGCTTTATTTGCTATCACAGTGAATCTATCGGATACGCGAAGCCACGGTATGTAACTAAAATTAAACAACGATCAACATGTTCAGTATCAGCTACTGGCTGGCTATGTACGTACTTTCTTTGGGGGGAAAGTTTTCCTTCTTCTACAATGTGAAAATCTTTTAACATTTCCCCCTCCACTAGTAAAATAAACACATTTTCCTTTGAATCTGGCCATTTCCCACAACCAGACCAGAGCCAAATCAGTAGAATATGCAAACCACAAGGCGGTGATGTAATACGGGATATGTAAAATTGCTTTTCTAATTTTTAACCATCTGAGAGATTAATTTCTAAGCAGCCATTCTGACTGAGAGAAAAATATGTTACCATAATGTTACTCTAATGGACAGTTTTTCCACTTTTCTTAGCTCTGGGTTAACAACCCATCACATCCATGGAATTAATTTTGTTTCTAAGGATTCACTCTCAGGTCAAAGTTCAGAAGCTTAAAAACTGGTCCTGAATGCCACACACAGATTCAATGCCCAAACAAATTCAAACATTTCCGTTATAAATTGCGCCAATGGTGTCCGTTAATTAAGTATATTATCACGATTATTACAAATAGTTGCTTGAATAATCGCCCCATGGCATTTTTTGCCGTTTCAAGTTTTCTTTTTAAAGACCATATTTCAATTATAATCGAAGAGCTTTCTTGATAAAAATGTGAAACTTGTAAGCTTTGAGCAATGACATAAAATTTGGGGGTATGCACATGCTCTGTTGTGACTTTTGAGGCAGGGTCTAGTAGATCTAGGGTGATGTGGTCAAAAACTTGCATACTCGTCATGCAACAACCATCATACCATTACCATCCCATGATGCTTTCAGCAAAATGTGGGTTGATGGAAGCATGGGGTGACTTTGCAAGAGATTGGTAATAATTTTACAAGTATGCTTATTAAACAGTTTGTGAATGAATTCTGAATGTAATATTAAGGATCTATATCAGCCATCACAGGGGTAAGTTCATACAAGATGTAAGACATGGCCAAGATGTGAGATGTTGGCCGTAAAATATTGGCCCTACGTATTATATTTAATCGAGGTGTATCGACATAATTTTCCAAACAAGGAACCAATACCCGATAGAATGGTTTTTCCAGCCTTGTAGAGTTAGGATGGGCCATGTAGAAATGCTGTGCATGCGTGTTTCTACAATTTTGTTGCCGTTTTTGTGTTTGGCCATTGCCTCGGCAGAAATAGTTAGCTCAAAGATCTAACTATATATTAACCCATTGGGTTAGCAAATAGGACACCTTATTCGTCTTTGAAGAAATGGCAAGCATTCAAAAGGTGCATGAATCGAAATCAACTACCTTACAGTCTAGAGTCAAACGAGTAACCCACACAGCAGCAAAGCTATCTTGCCCTTGCAGAATGTACGGATGTAACAAGTCTATACATGCTGCATTCACGATGAGCAGCAAAGCTATCTTGCCCTTGCAGCTGATGTACGGATGTAACAAGTCTATACATGCTGCATTCACGATGAGCAGCAAAGCTATCTTACCCTTGCAGGATGTACGGATGTAACAAGTCTATACATGCTGCATTCACAATGAGCAGCAAAGCTATCTTGCCCTTGCAGCTGATGTACGGATGTAACAAGTCTATACATGCTGCATTCACGATGAGCAGCAAAGCTATCTTACCCTTGCAGGATGTACGGATGTAACAAGTCTATACATGCTGCATTCACAATGAGCAGCTAAGGTATCGACCACCATTTCTGCACTTCCCTGTACCAATTGCCTTCCTTCCAGAGGATTTTAGCGGATGTATAGGTTAGCGGATACACATAGCTTTTTTGAAAAACCAAAAAAAAACAAAGTGTACAAATTGTATTTTTCTCAAAAAGAAAACAAGTTAAGCCAGTTCAATACAGAATTTAAAGGCATTGTAAAATAAAAAGATAGTACCATCAAAACTATTTATACTTCGTTGTCTAGGTTAGTTACATAGACCACATAGGCCAAGCATTTCCAAACTGCATTATTAAATCAGGTTTAGGCCAAATCGGTTCGACTGGACCCATGGACGCACATCAAGTTAAGTAGACGTATGGTACTTTTAGTTAGTATGTTCTTTGCGGGAAGCAGATTGGCAGAATTTGAAAGTGAAATACACTTGTAATTTGTGGACCTTTCCTTTTTGAAAACATTTCAGCAACTTAATCACCTACTGATTCTACAGATTCCAAGAGTATATTGTACTCTGCGCAACAAATACAATACAAAACTTACAAAGACAACTACTCGTATCATTAGGCTCTCATGCATTGATACTTGATGGTACTACCTAACATTTTATAAACCTGAGACCACTTGAGACTAACTGCACACTCTTCAGAAATTCAGATTGATCAAACCAAATGCAAAGGAGTACAATTTCATCTTAAATATATTCTAGCCTTTAAACAAATAGCCAGATTGAAAATAATTCCGCAGACTGGGAAGTCTGCTGGAGATTGACCAGAATTCTTTCAGATCAACCAGAGCTTCGAAAATATGGCTCACTTGGATTGATGAGTAATTAACATACATACCAACAAAAAAAAAAATCTTTATGCTCAGCTGCCAAGGCACACATTTTTATTGGGAGGAAAACAGGAAATTACCACTTAAAAAAAAGGACCTATGTGAAAGTGAGGGGTAACACAGACTGCACTCAAAATGGAGTACAATCCTGTTTGAAATATATAAACATTGCTAGTTTGAATTCAGTTAGAATACGTTCCACTATACCCACAGCATATCTTAAAGCATCTGCAATATGCTAAAAATTAAAGAATGAAATGCCTCTGCTCAAAATATTATAATTGTCAAATAAACTGATTCACAAATTGAAAAAAGAATGCTAACTTAAGTTGCTAACTTTCCCTACATTTCCTAAACCATGCTGTTTGGCAGTTTGGCAGTTTACGAAACATCACGAAAGTTTTAGTGATTTTTCCTAGCATTCATTTTTCAGTTTTTTTTTTTAAACTAATGCTAAGCTAAAAAAAGACTCAAGTCTTCAAAATCTTATATTATGATTGCATCCTGAGATCTGAATTAAAGATATCCTGAACGTTTTATTTACATTGACGTGGAATAGTTCCCAGACAGTAAACAAACATTGAATAATGTAGATTATGAACTTAATAAATCTGCAATTCAATTTTCAAGAAAAGAACTCAAGCATGTGACACTCGAACCCCAACCGGTTCAATTTCCAGTCGCAGAAATTCCATGCGAAAGATCAGTTCCTAGCCTCGCATGCTTCAGCTTGTTGGTTTTTAACGAGGCTTTCTTATTGTACGTCTTGCCACGAGTCAAGCATTCTACCTGTGGTTTTCTCCATTTCCCAGCATCGTGACTTTTCATGTGCCTGTTTAAGTGGTAAGTGCGCTTGAAGCTAAAGCAGCACCAGATGCATTTGTACGGCCGCTCTTGCGTATGTACGCGCATGTGATCCCTGAGAGCCGATTTTGAAGAGGGTACTATGTGGCACACTTTGCATTTGAGTAACCTATCTTGAGACACAGCGTGAGATTGTTTGTGATTTGTCAGCTTTCCTCCAGACGTGTCGGTCTTGTCGTAGTGAAAAGGTTGTTGCTCAAAGTGTGAATGTAAAATGTGAGCTGTAAGCTTCGACTTTTTAAAAAAGCTCTTCTGACACAAGTCACACTCGAAGCACTTTTCCCACGATGCCTCGTTCAGTTTGCAGATAAGCGGCGCGTCAATTGTTGTGTCCACCTTTGGAGACACGCTGCAATGTATTCTTGGTATTCCCAACGTGATAGTCCCATTACCACCAGCGGCACCGTTTCCGGGTGCCGGCAGTAGATTGGACGAAGGTTTTTGTCCAGCTACGCAGACTCGCTGCCTTTGTTTGATCAGTTTTTCTCTCTTGTGACGCTTTAAATGTCGACCAAGGATAAACCTATTCCTGCACTGTAACGAACAGATTGAGCACTTGTATTTATTAGCCACCGGCAGCGATTGCTTTCCTTTATATTTCAGTGCGGATTCAACTAGGATTTTTTGTGCATTCTTGGAAGAATTTGAAAACTTTCGAGCATTCCTCTCCACAGTGGTAGGTGGAAGGTCTTGACTGCTTGCCATTATTTGCTGTAATTTTAGTGGCTCTTCTTTAGCTGCTCTGACGTGACAATGTTGTTTGTGGCTAGCATGTCGAGCAAGATTAAACGTAGACGAAAAATTTCCTGAACACAGAGAGCACTTGTATACGTCCGGCTGTGATTGTTTTCCTTCAGATTCCGGTGCAGATATGACTTGAATTTCGTGTCCATCCTTGGAAGTAGCCTTGGAGGTAGTTTCAACGATACCGTATTGAATGTCATCTTGTAGATCGTCACACCTTACCGATGATTGTTGTGGCTTGAGTAGCTCCTCATCTTGACAAATATTTTCGATTAACTCTACTCTCTTGTGACGCTTGAGATGTCGAGCAAGGGTCAGAGAGTTTTTAAACCCTGACAAACAAACAGAGCAGTTGTATTTTGTAGCATCTGGCTGTGATTGGTTTCCCTCGTGTTGCGGCTCAGATTTGACTTCGGCTCCGTGTACATCTTCAGCAGTAGCCTTGGGCATTTGAACAATATTGTCTTGAGTGTCTTCATGAACAGCCTCACTGTTTTTCAATGATTGCTGTGGCTTGGTCAGTTCCTGACCGGCACTGGCTTGACCATGATTTTCGATTAACTCTTCTCTCTTGTGATGCTTGGTGTTCCGAGCATGCCGAGCGAGGCTCAAAGGATTTGCAAATTCTGACAAACAGATAGAGCACCTGTATTTCTTTTGGCTATATTTTTTCTTAGGAGCTGGCTGTGGTTGCTTGCCTTCACATTCCTGTTCCTCTTTGAGTTCTTTTGCACCCTTGGTGACAGCCCCGATCCAGCTATCACTTTTGCCTTCTCCTTCCAAGCTAGGAGACACACCGACATCGTGGGTCTGCTCGTGGAGTTGACAATCTGTAGCAGCATCTTTGCAGGACTCATATTGAGCTTGGCTGCCTTTGGATAACCTTTTGATGAGCATTTCCTTTGTGCGGTTCGAGTGCTCAGGTGAACTTTCGAGTTTTTGTTTGGCTGGCTGCGATTGATTCTGTTCAGATTGCCGAGTGGATTTGATGTGGGCTTCTGTTAAATTCTCAGGAGTGGCCTTGGAAGCCATATCAGTTTCCGAGGCTTTAGTCTCCAGGTCCTTTGCCCCAGCAACAAGATCTTTACTACGCCTGATTAATTTCTGCAGTCTCGCCGATTTCTTTTGAGCTTTACTGATACGGCGGAAGCTTCCTGTTTTCTTGTTGGTCTTAGAGTGGAAGGCAAGTATCCACTTGTTTGCGTTTACAGCAGGCGTTTGCGATTGTGTTCGTTGAGATTGCAGCAATGGTTCTATGCCTACTTTTTTTAAATTCTTGGTGGGGGCCCATACTGAGCACTCATCTATACCTACATAATCTAGGCTAGACAGAATATCGGAATCTTGATTATGACGGTTTGTGAAAAACTCGTCTGCATTTTTGCTCTCAGTTGATTGTCGAAGTTTGGATGACTCATTTTGAGGGGCCCTGACTCGGCGACGGTGTTCCAATATTCCTTCATTCTTGTGGCGCTTCAAGTGACAAGCGAGGCTCAGCTCGGATAAGAACACCAACGAACAGATGGAGCACTTGACATTCTCAATGGCTGGCCGCCATTGGCTTCCGTAAGAAAGCAGTGCAGCTTCTTCGCATTCAGCTCCAGCTCCAGCTCCTTCATCCCCATTTTGGCCTTCCTTTGCAGCAAAGATATCACCAAAATCTTCCATCTTTATGGAGATGCTCTCCTCTGAATCTTCCTCTTCAAAACAATTTGTCATGGACAGATGTTCTGCTTCAGAAATTTCCTGGAAATATTGCGTCACTAAGTTTGGTAAGCCCCCTGACACTTTCATCCTGATTGAGTGCTCCCTGCTGGGAATGATTTCTTCAATCTGATCTGCAACAATGTAAAGATGATGTTTCATTCAGGTGGAAGGACTGGCAGCTAGAAAAATCCACCCCATTTAAAGTTTCTTTTAATTACCACAGCTAAACCATAAGTGCCAGAGTCACCAAATTTGATTAACTTCTAGAGCATGTAACACGCTTTCAGACTTATTTTTATTTCTATTGATTTTTGTAAACCACATTTTCTTAGAATTTATCAAATTCACAGCATCCTGAAAAAATTCAGAATGATATTCACAAAAGTAATACCGTCATTGAATTCGACCAACTCCATCTTTAAAAACAAATAGGGCGCATCTTATGTCAAAGCCAGGATGAACGCAATAAAAGCTGGGGGGTCCTGGTTGTAACCAAACGTATCAGGAACGTCCATTTGGGTGCTTAATGGACTGCTAACCGTGGTCGTTCTGGTTGACCAATGTCTATCACGGAACGATTTTGAGCAATTTGGTGGTTAAAATACGGATTACACCCTTCGAAACCAATTGTATAAGCCCTGGCATAATACTGTATGTCACGTTTTTCTAAATCGCGTTGGCTCTTCTAGCTCAGTTTGCCAAAGCGAATTAAAACAGAAGTGAATTAGTCAGGTACAGTGGAAAAGTGTGAGTCTGAACTGGGCAGACATACAATATTTGCATGGAAGTGCCATCACCACAATATACACATATTTATATTTAGATCATGATCACATTCCAATTTTCTGACCTTCAAAGTTTCCAAAAATTATTATTCATCAAAACTAGAACTACTTCCACTTCCATATCAACAATTAAGGTAATTGATTGGATGTTCATAAATCACACGCGCATATGTCAATTCAACGCTCACGAGAATCAGCAAGCAGAGCAGCTATTATTTAATAAGGACCAAAAAAGCCCGAAACATGCTTTAAAGAATATTAAAATCACTTCAAAAATACCTGCTTACTCGAGGACTCAAACCCCGGACCTTTTGCTTACCGGACAAATACTCTAACCACTTAGCTAAGCAAGGTACAGTGGTTAGCTCAGTGGTTAGAGCATTAGCCCGGTAAGCAAAAGGTCCGGGGTTTGAGTCTGCGAGTAAGCAGGTATTTTTGAAGTGATTTTAATATTCTTAAAATTATTACAAGCTGTATGTTTGGCTTTAAATGTTTCATCCTTACCAAAAATGCTTGTTCATGCTTGATCTAAATGCATGAATGCTCAAATCTGGGCATTCTGGCAGTATCTCAACTCTGACCTACTACTACTAAATTTAAT
Source organism: Lednia tumana (assembly GCA_003287335.1). Lineage (NCBI taxonomy): Eukaryota > Metazoa > Arthropoda > Insecta > Plecoptera > Nemouridae > Lednia > Lednia tumana. Next base: position 14,904 of record QKMV01001028.1, read on the forward strand.
GTTGATTGACTCATCAATGTTGATCCCAATGTCTCATTTTATACCTGTTGGCTGCCAGGTAGATTGAGGCAAATGATGAAATTTACTCGACCCAAACTTCCCAAACTCGACGCAAACTTCGCGGGTTAGTAAATTTCACACGAATTTGATTCTAACAAAAAAATGCATTGTAAACAAAAATGAGCTACAATGTTCAAAACAAAAATATCTATTTTTCTGATTTTTAGAGTGTCTATCATATCTTACTAGACGCTTTGCCACTGGTCGCCTATGATCACTTATTGTCAATCAAGGTGAGTAAATGTGATTCAGGTAATGTACATTAAATTGCATGATAGACCTAGTATAAACCGTTACGGCAAAGCCCTAGTTAAATTTAAGGGTCCCTGGTACCTACCTCATTTTCCTTTTGATTGATTATTGGTGTTTAACAATGAACTCGACTTATTTATTGCCCTGTGGCATTGATCCTATGGCGTTAGTGGATGATAGGATGATAAGGGTGATGATGAACCTACAAGAGAAGAGGGGAAAGCTAGCACATAGCCTTCTGCTGTCAAAAAGCACCAAGGGGACTACCACTTAGCATCCCTTCTTAAGGACAGTACAACTCGAGCAGGGCTGATTCCTCCACTAATCCGTGCTGTCGAGACTTTGATTGCAAGGGTAGTATAGCTATTGCACTAGCTTCAAACCTTCCAACCTATCTTCCACACAGAAATGGACCTTGCTGTGAATGGTCACCCATCCAGCCTTCAGTCCACTGCAATGTTGCTTAGCTTCGGTGACCCCATGGGAAACGGTGTTTGCACCATGCCAAACTGTTCGATACCTCATTTTCTATCTTTTACATCATATTCTACGAAGAAACATCGAGAAAAACAAAGCACTCGTGATCGAATTTTCCCCTTGACCTTATTTTCATATCTGTTAGGTCTGAGCGGAACATGGGGGAGGCTGTCTAGACAAGCTCAACAAGGTCAATTTTGAAGGTTTGGCTCCATTCACCATATATTACATTGAAGGCATTCATTTTAAAAAGAAGATACTTTTCCGTTGTGAGCGTTAGTGATGAAATTAGCCATTTTAGGGGTGTAGCGTGGAATAACATATCGGCAAAAAAGACTTTGGGGATATAGGCTACGGGGGGTTTCTATAGGTAACAGAGTCTTTGGACTTTACACTCGCACTGGATCAAAGCCCCTAACTTTGTTGTGGCCATCGCTGCAAGAGGTGTCCACGTCATTTTGTGAAAATTTCAGCCTGACCCTGGTGCTACTATTGTGTAACTCAAACGCTTTTGTAGTCTAAAGCTACTAGGTACCATGTGACTGTTTTGATGCTAAACAAAAAGAAGGCTTCAAGAAGCAATTTTCAGCACACTGACACACGACGGGGTGCACGAGCAGTGTTTCATCAAAAATGTTAACATGAAAAAATCGGAACTTTTGAAAAATGCACATACATTAAAAACAAAAAATAAGAAGAAATGGTTTGGTGGTGACAAGGAAAAATTTTAAGCTAATTACACGGCTATTTAATATTCTTGGTTTGGTGTTGTTTTCCAGAGCTGTTGGATGAAAAGTTAAACCATTTATCTTTTTGTGAACAAGATTAATGGCCCTAAAAAGAGCCTGGTTACTCGATGTTTCGGCAAAGCAGAAGAAGTTCTTTCGAGTTCTTCTGAAGATGACAAACTGTGCACAACCGAAACGTTAAGCAACTAGGCTCTTTTTAGGGACATAATCTTGTACAAACGTTAAACTTTAAAGCGTACCTGCCCCAAATGCTTCGTCCTCTTTTCTCACGATAATGTTGGTAGCAAGGAGTTGATCTGAAGGCTGCCTATGGAGATTAGTGGACAGCCGAGACGGGCTCTCTTGACCGCTGCAATACAACGGCACCCGTTCTCCCTGTCACAAAACACATTGTTTGTCATGATTTGTACATGTTTGGTGATTTAACAACTTTTTTGTTCCTACGTAAGTAATCACATTTCTAAATTGCAATCATAATAGCCTGAAGCCTGGAAAAGTAGGATAGCCCAAAAAAGCGCAAAGCAAAGTTTGCCAACTCGGCCCGACCTGACTTAGAAGCAACAAGTCCAGGCCTGGCCTATAGACCAACATTTTAAATAAAGGCTGGACTGGGCCCTCTTTCCCATCTAGTTAGACACATCATACTATTAGAGGTTAATTGTAATATGGTAATAAGGTACATTCGTATTTCAATCTGCAATTCCTAAAGAACTTAAAGTTCTTCGATATGTGATATTTTTTAGTTAATGCAGTAAAATTGTTGTTGGCAATAATTGACTAAACCGAATATTTTTGATACAGAACTAAAAAAAGGTGGAAGCAAAAATTCAAATGTTACATAGATAACCTAGTCAGTTTCAAGTCACCTGATTGAGCATGGATCGCAAGGACCTGTCACTGGCCATGCACCGTTGAATGAATGTGTCGGCCATGTCCAGTTGGAAGAGGCATTGTTGGCACACTGTGGCTGGAAGCCCATCCCCATTACAGAGCTGCATACAAAGTTTGGGCCAGTTAGCTAAGAGAATACCCTTGAAGAACGAATAATTATGATGTTTGTAGCCTGAATATACTTACGCCAAGCCGCGTGACACTACTGATCTTCTCAGCGATGCGGCTGGCTATCGCAACTTGGAAGATTGGCTCCATACTTGTACCACCATTCAACATGCAGAGCCGACAGATCGACGTCGGGTTGACACATAAGTCACTGCTGTAAGTCGACAGTACTTGACGTTCCGTCCACATTACGAAGATGATCTTTAAATTTTCAACTGTGGCTTTGCTTTATAGGTTAGGTTCACTGGTTACTCAAAATATCAACCGTGTTACCTGCAGCTGCATTGCTAAAAATGGAAAAGGAACTCATGATAGAAGGCATCACAATATCGTAATGATGGTAGCTGATCATTAAAGAAAATAAGTTCTGTAAAGGAAATTAAAACTGGAACTGACCGCCAGGAAAAGAACGTTACAGTGTTATTAGCCTATCCTTACCAGAGCCAATTTTATTCTGAAAATGTTGCCAACCCCATGACACAAAATCTAG
>QKMV01001029.1:0-17981 GCA_003287335.1 Lednia tumana
AAGCTTTCAGCATAGTTAGCGAAACGTTGGCAGTTTAGTTTCAGTTAAGTTTTCAGCAGTTTAACCCAGTTATTAAGTTTTTTTTTAAACTATAGTGCTGAAATTAGTCAGGAGATTTGAGTCTCAAAAATTAAATAATCTAATCTTCTATTTCTTGTGGGTTGCACTGTTTCGGCTAATCCCCATCGTAATAAAAGGACATGTGTAGCTTACGAGTATGCATGAGTGCGGTTATGTCGCTTGATGTGAGCGACCAGGTGGCTACGACGCTTGAAGGCAGCGGCGCACAAGTGACACTTGTGGTTTCGCACCGTCGCGTGAACGGCCATGTGCAGGTTCCGCCGGTTGGCCTGGTGGAACTCCATGCCGCACTCATCGCACTTGTACAGCTTCGTAGACGAGTGGGAACGCATGTGGTCCGTCAACAGGTATCTGGTGAGGCACAAGTGGCCATGAAACGTTTAGGGCCGGTGTTTCAGTGGCCCGTTAAGAACCTAACGGGCCGTTAACTTGTTTTTACCATGGCGCCAGCCAATGAGGGGTCTTGATTCTTTTGCTAATGGACCGTTAAGATTTAACGGGCCACTGAAAAACTGACCCTTAATAATGATCCGAGAGGCTCAAGATAGATTTCAAGAGCCTTCTGAGTAAAAACTTCTTTGGACTTGTGTCTATCTCCTAATCTCAGCACTAGTTTTCAAAAAAACTGTTAGTAAATGGGTTGTTGAACTGCTGAAAATTTCTAATAAACAAACTGCCAACGTTTCGCTAAATATATTGAAAGCTTCCTCGGGGCGATTTCTCGCCCCTAAGCTTTCAGTATAGTTAGCGAAACGTTGGCAGTTTGTTTGGACTAGAAGTTTTCAGCAGTTTAACCCATTTACTAACAGTTTTTTGGAAAACTAGTACTGAAATTAGACAGAAGACATGAGTCTTAAAAATGTTTAAATTGTTTTATTAACTGGGTAACGAAGCTAACAAGTCCGCGAAAAGTTTCCCAATGCTCCGTGAAGCCCCTGAACACGTGGACAGCATAGTTTGCAAAATGTTAGAAAACTTGAAGCATCGAACTTGAACTTAGCATCGATGTCTTGATCTGCGGTGGCAGTGAAATTATAAAATTATTTGGACTCGCGTCATATTCCTAATTTAAGCACTAGTTTTCAGAAAAACTGTTTCACAAACTGGCTAAGAATGCCAAGAAATCCACGAAAAGTTTCCCAAAGTTTTGCCACTGAGAAACTACTGAACAAGTAGACTGTTTAGTTTTTGAAAAATTGGAAAACTTTTACGGGACTTCTTTGAATTCTGTCCTAGTTTGGAAAACAGTTTTATTGAAACCTGTAAAAGTTTCCATTTTTTTTGTAGAATTTAGAAGTGCAGAAGATTTAAATTGGTAAAGTAAGACTGAAGTAAATTCTTACTTTACCAAAAGCGGTGCTGGAAGACCTAGAGAACGATGGATTTATCAGATAAGAAAATACGTGGAAGAGAGAGGAGAGGTACGTAAGTTGTAACTAACGAAGAAGCACGGAGAAAAATTGGAGTCATTTAGTGAACGGAGACGAGAAGGACGGGGAATGAGGACAAAGGAGAATGTCAAATATGGAGATGAAATCCGTGTAATTCATAAATTGTTTCGTCGAGTAGTGATTTCTTGGCGAGGATCTGCTTTATAGCAAGCTTGCCCTTGTCTGCGTCTTGGGTAGCGATGGCCAGGCGGGAATATTTCCACGAACGGGAACATTCCCGACAATTTTCGTGGGAATATTCCCAACTCCAGAAAAAACTGTTAATAACTGGGTTAAACTGCTGAAAGCTTAACTGAAACTAAACTGCCAACGTTTCGCTAACTATGCTGAAAGCTTCATCGGGGCAAGTCGTCTTTTTTTTAAAAACTATAGTGCTGAAATTAGTCAGAAGATATGAGTCTCAAAAATTTAATTCCCGGGAATATTCCCAAAATTTGCCCATCACTAATACCCAGAGGGTTTTTTGGGTTGAAATAGTAACAAGAACGACCCTACACATGTTGTGCACTTTTTCAGCGTCACACAGTGCATCGCACCGACTCACAGGAAATGACAGCGTCAGCAAGTAATTATAGTCTAGCCAGGATTAGGTCAACTGAAAAGGACGATTAAATTTAGAGCCTCGGTGGCTCTCACAAGCTTGAAAAGAACAAAACATTCTGGGAGCTTTTCAAAAACAGTGCAGAATCAGCAGAAACTTCAAATCAAGCATTAAGCTCTTCATAATATGCATAGAATGAAACAATTAATAGCCCAAGTGATGCTGAAAAGTGTTTTGTGTACTGTAAAACGAAATATTACCAAAAAGCTGAACTGAATTAGACTCTGGAGGCAAGATGTTGACACCGATTTGGGGTTGTTAGGTTGGTGTATCTGGCAGAAGTTCTGACTAGTGGCGCTCCCCGTGGAATTAGTTATTCTTAAAAAAATAGAGTATACAAACCTGGTTTTGTACGTGTTCGTGCAAACGGTGCATGCAAAGGTGGTGTCCGAGTGCTGAGCCACATTGTGGAGCAGGAGCCCGTTTTTCTGTTTGAACGGTATATTGCATATGTCGCAGAAGAAGTGATTGTCGGTGGTATGACTGCGCAAATGACAGACAAACACCGATTTCCTGGCGAATCGTTTCGAGCAGCCTTCGTATTCGCAACCAAATGGCTTCATTTCCTCGTTGTGAGTGTACAAATGATTCCTGAGAGAGTTCTTGGTGTGGTACGGTTTTTCGCACACATTACACGTGTATATTGATTCCTGCGTGTGGCCATTTTCGTGGTCGACGAGATTTTGCGTGCGGGTGAAACTTTTATCGCAAAATTGGCAGTTGAATTTTTCTTTGCGTTTTTCTCGGGCAGAAGATGGGAGTTTAGTTTCAGCAGTGTGCAAGTCAGTTTCTTGATTGAGCTCCTTTGTGTGTGATGCTTGCGATTGGAGACATTTCAATGGGAATTCCACTTTTAATATCTTTGTCACTAGTATTGTGTTTTCCTTTAAGACATGTTTTCTGACATTGTATCCTGTTTGGTTTTCTTCTACCAGTTGGCCAGTCTCTTCATTCTCATTTTGAACTGTATCATTTTCACAAAAGAACACACCAGAATCACATCCAGGTTCAATATCAATGCCTTTTTCCTCAAAAATATCGCTACAAAGCGTACCAAAGCTTTTCGCAGAGACTTCACTATTGCCATTCAAATTTAGAAGGAATGGTACAGTCTCATATTGAAGTTGTGTTTCTTCCGTGCCACTTCTGTTTCCTTGGGATTTCTCGTCCCTGTCAACAACATCTAGCCCCTCTGTAGAAATCACATTGTTTGCTCTGATTGCATTATGCAAAGAAACATGAGCTTCGTATTCAACTTTATCACAAATTGCCATGCTACACTCCCAGCAAAAGAACACCGTATCGGAGTGAAAAGTTACGTGATGGGATATAAGACTATTGTCATCATCAAAATATGTGTCACAAGGCCAGCACTTGTGGACTGCGGCAGGTTTACTTCCCGTTTGAACGTTTTCAACAATATCACTTTCTTGAACATCGTCAGCCTGATCAGATGCTTCTGGAAGAACAGGGACATGTAATTGACAGGTTTCGAGATCTAAATTTGTCGAAATGCCATAGCACGACAAATTTATTTCGTCGCAAGAGGTGGATGGTTCACATTGATCCATTACAATATCACTCTGATTAATATCATCAGAAGGGAGTGCAGAATCGGTACTCTTCAGACAAAAATCAAGTTTATCATTGACCAGGGTTTCTGGCGGCTTGACTTCCATCATCGGAGGAAATAACTCCAGTAGCTGTGCCTGCGATTCTAGGCTTGTTTGAATCAGTTCATGACACACTTCAACTTTTTTGATACACGAATCACATACGTGTAATGGTAAAGCATCGCAAACTTTTACCTACAAAACACACAAAATTTTTTAATAATTAGTATCTTCGTGAAGCCATTTGGCTGTACGTAGAATAAACACCTCTTACAAAATGTTGATTAAACTCGAGTCATTTAAAAAATCTGAGAGAATTTTAAAATTTGAGACGATTAGTTACCTCTAGAGGCAAGTGTAAATTAATCATTTCAACCAAGCTTCTTTCTATAGCTGGTTCGCTGAACAAGTGAATTAGGTTATCTTTCCATTTGGCACAAAGCCGACAAATTTGACCCATCAGGTCAACTGTTACTGTTTGACCATTCTCATTTAGATATTGAAATTCATTGATAGCGTAGCACGTTTCTTCCATTATTAGGGGTGAATCTGAAAAACATTGAGATATGCCTCAGGCAACAAAATAAAGTGGTTTCTCTCTTCGGTTAACCTAAAAATTGTGGACAAATGCATACTTGAATAACTTTATAAACTTATGCCGTCTTTGGTCAATTTAACAAATAGTGTACTTATAAAATAATTCTAATTTCAGATTCACACGCGCGAACAAACCATTAACATCCATTTATAAGTAGAGAGCCGGCTTCAACTTTCAATTCGCACAAATTACCACCTGGAACTGAATGATTTTCACAAAACATACGGCGGATGTATACAGCCCGCCCCTGGCCCACCACAACATTGACCAAACAAATTGTTCTCTTTTAAATTATCTGCAAACAGGCAGATTTTAATTTACACTTGCTGTAATGAAAGCTATGATTAAATTTTGCCTTGCTGTTATAATTTTAATTACACTTGACCGTAATGTATTTTAACGTAAATCATTCTGTAACGTCAAGAGACTATTTCAACTTTCGAATTATTACCGCCTTTCGCAAGTTAGTTCCTCACCGCCTTGCAATAGGCTGACAGCTCGATGGTCAACTACGCTATTTTATTGATTCTTATGAAATCGCTTCGAAGTTTCATGCTTTTTTGCTCACTGCATTGATTAAAAAATATTTTTTATTTAAATTGTTGATTACATGCTTGTAATTTAACCTGCAGAACCCTAAATGAGGAAGAAACATCTTCGTGCCACTTTGGCATGACGTCATAGCCGACCCCTACAGGGCATTTATGTAGCAACTTTGTCACTGATAGGAAGCCATTGTTGGATATTGCGTGTGATCTTGTACGGAAGTGTATTACTTTTTCCAGCTCTGAGGCAGACATTATTTTATCTGTACAAGTAATAGGGTATGTCAACAATGAATCCTGAATAGTAAGTATGCGATGGGTATTCTTGCTTTAGGGAATTTTCCTATGAACATATATTCTGACTTGGTTTTAGATAATAGGCCACCGTTTTCATTATCAGCCATAAGCTGGTTACATATTATTATTATCCATTATTTGACTACACACGTTTAGGTGGAAGTAATTTCTTATTCTTTAGTATGGCTTTTGAGAGGGGTGGTTGTGGCTCATTTAAGTTGAAGACGCCTTACCTTGACTCATCATGAAACAAAAAGTGGGTGTCATTCTGTGCTGTCATCATGCCCTAGGCTTGCCAGGACCATACCTGCCTTGGCTGTCATTAGGCAACTGATGATCGAAATATTAATTTTCTAGTCGTAAAGATTTTGAACGCCATTGATACATTTCGACATGATTCGCCCTTGGAAAGAGGCCTGAAATTTATTTTTCATAAAATTTGGGAAATTTATCCCAAGCAAATTTCCCTTCAGCCTTGGAATAACTAGCATGATGCGCCTCTGTTCCAGTGATTATTTGTTCAAACTGCTGCTGATTGGAGATTCTGGAGTTGGCAAGTCTTGCCTGTTATTGCGATTTGCTGTAAGTTCATTTACTATTCAACGTTATTTGCTTAAGTCTGTTTTCCTTGTGTGCTACCTACTACGTGACTTGACTATAGCGCGGCGTTTACAGGTGGTGTTGCACAGGGACCCGTCACACTGCACTCATGATAATCCATCATCAGTGAATTTGTATAAGTTTTATCAGAAGCCCAAAGCTTAAAACTTGCTGGCTGGAGAGCCTTCGAAACTGATAGCGTGTTAGTGTTCAGTTACTACAGACAACGCAAACTCCCATCTGATTTTTAAATTCTATTTCTCATTTTTTTCACAGTAACGAGTTTTCACCCAATTACTTACTGCAATTAAATAATTTCAATGATAAAATCTGCCCATGCATATCGTTTATATAACGGAAGACGATAATTTGCCAAACTTGTCCAGTGTTGAAGCTGGTTGTTGACCAAAGCACCACCTGTAGTTTTTGACTGGGTTTTTATCGCTTCCTATAAGAAAGCTCTCCAGGGGGGTTAACATTGGAGTTGTGCAAGCAGAAATCAATGGGGCTATTCTTTACCCATGCTTAACGTTACTGAAGTGCTGCACAGTGTTACTCACCATGCAACACACCTGTAAATCCAGCATTACGCTGCTCTTTTTGTATGAAAGCTAAGAGCATTTTGTCCTTTTCTAGGATGATACTTACACGGAAAGCTACATTAGCACAATTGGAGTGGACTTTGTGAGTATAAAATCTATTTCCTACTTTAGTGATTCCTATAGTACAAAAATAAGCACTACTTTACAAACTGTAATACCAAGAAAAAATTTCCTAAGATAAGATTTTGTTTGAGTAATGACAGAAGAAAACAAAGATGAACAAAGATCAAAGTCCAGGTCCTACCTAGTTGTTTGAACAGCAGGTTCTTGCTTGCATTTATCTTCGAGGCAAGGTTTTCGCATACAGTAGAACAGATTCATTTCATGCAGTGAAGTCTTTGCTGGAGAATTCAATGATAGAGTTCTTACTGAATTCAGTAGAAATAAATTGCATACACTATTGAAGTTGCACATGGATGACTGAAGCAAAATTGTAGTATGTCTTCTAACCCAAATATGTGTTTTATTTCAGAAAATAAGAACCATTGATCTGGATGGAAAGACAATAAAGTTGCAAATTGTAAGTAAATACCTAATTAGGTAGTAAAAAGTAGCTAGATACCTACTCAACTGTTGTTTCTTTCCACTTGTTTATAAACTCGTATTTGATTAAAGAAATAAATTTAAGACACATACAAGAGCTGGCCACCCACACTACTCTCACCAAGACAGAAAAAATTCCCCTTCGATATATTTTTTCGAAAATAAATCAGAATTAATAGCTACGAGCAGTAAAATGTTCCATAGAGAAAGCTATCCCCTTGTCAATTGCGTACTATTATGTTATTAATTTTGGATTGGTATATTCAGTGGGACACGGCTGGCCAGGAGAGGTTTCGCACCATTACGTCGAGTTACTATCGAGGAGCTCATGGCATCATCGTTGTCTACGACTGCACTGACCAGGAGTCATTCAACAACGTCAAGCAGTGGCTAGAAGAAATTGATCGCTACGCGTGTGACAATGTCAATAAACTCTTAGTAGGAAATAAATGCGACCTAACCACCAAGAAAGTCGTGGACTACACAACTGCGAAGGTAACTTACTAATGGTTTAGTTTGTTTTTGGATCAAGGTACCTGTCAAAGGTAGAGCCCATTTACGCTGCAATTGAAAAGTCCTAGACTCAGTCGTGGTTTTTCATGGTCTTTGTTCGTCTCGACAAATGCTTCAGATTTTTAGCTATCCATCTGAGAAAGCTGGCTAAAATATTAATTACGGTATATGCAGTTGTGCCTGACCAAAAAAATCAAATTTTGTGATTGTAATTTTCAACTTGCACTAGTGTCCAACGTATGCAATAATTATTTTAAGATTAATCTACCTAAAATCAGATCATCATGGGTTGTTGGGTTTGGGTATTGTACCTTACTACCTTCTGGCTTATCACTCAGTCTTTTCCGGCCATTGACCTGTAGATATTGTCAAAATCACTTAATCAGACCTGGTGATATGATTCAACATAGACAGTCGTGAAAATTGAACATAAAGGTTTTCTTTGTTCTCGAAACACTTGAATCTAACACTGAGCGAATCTTGAAGAAGCAGTAAGAATTAATTGCTTAAGACTCGTGTCTTCTTCCTAATCTCAGCACTAGTTTCCAAAAAAAACAGATAGTAAACGGGTTGAACTGCCAAGAACTTCTAGCAAACAGTGGAACTTAATTGGTGTTTCTCTGTTCGTTTTCAGGAATATGCAGATCAGCTAGGCATCCCATTCCTCGAGACTTCGGCGAAGAACGCCACAAATGTGGAACAGGCTTTCATGACCATGGCGGCAGAAATCAAGAACAGAGTTGGTCCCCCGTCTTCAGCTGCCGACACGGCCAACAAAGTCAAGATAGACCAGGGCCGACCGATCGAAACCACCAAGTCTGGATGCTGCTGAAAACTAGAATCCTAGTACGTTGAGTGAGACCAAATTTCATTCGTTTCAAACATCCATTGGTAAAAAAACGCAGTCAAGTCGAATATAAATTAGTTTCAGCATCGCCTGGTTACATGATTGGAGGTATTTTCGTTCGTCCACCCTTTAAAAAGGAGTTTAGTTTAGCTAGGTCTCATTACGTTATTGTTAAATTTGTATTTAAGGTGTATATTTAGGTCAATTTTGCCTGTAGGTAACTACTTTTGCATTGTGCCGTTCATTTACAACCCTCATACCACGATGCCAAATTTGGTATTCAAGCCAGATGCTAGAGGTCTGTTTGAAAGTTAAAACAAGAATTTATATTGACTTTTACTGCACTGTGTGCTTGCTATGGACTAGGCATCTGTTTCGTATTAATTTCAACTGCTTTGTTTTTCTTTGTTCTCGAAACAAACTGAATTATTAATCATTGATTGCGCTTTGCAGATGTGAGTATGAAGTTGCCAGTCCCCATCTATGGTGTCCATACACTTAGTTATTAATCAATTGGCGAATAAATAGGGAAAGAGTTTCCTTAATCTTTGGAGAGGTGTATCAAGATTTTTTTAGTATTTAATAACTTTTCATCCAAAGGTTCTGTGAAAATCTAACGGGAGCGAGTGATTTGTGTCGTTTATTAAAACCATATATCTCGTACCATCGCAGTGATAGTTATAATGACGGCATTATAATTTATGAACCGTGCACCATGTTTATTAGTCCTAGATAATATTCTTCATTGTGTAGATGTACTCTGGCTGAAGCGAACTGTGCTCGAAAGTGCTTGCTTGTTCTCGAATGATAGATACCTACCTAAGTGTTTGTTACACCACCTATTTAATATTGGAAAAATGAACATAATAAAAATGTATGGCAAATAATGTGTATTTAATATAGGATTTGATATCTCTCAATATATAATATGATTATAATTAATTCACAGTGTATAATTTAAAAATATACATACTAAAAATAAAAAATATTGCTTATGAATCATGAGGGTGGAATATATCTCAATTAAAGAAGTATTATACAGCTAGCTGATTGTAATATTATGTAGATTGTAGGTGGGTACTTAATATTTATCTGTAGTTGAATAGGTGAAGGCAGGAAAAGAGTCATTGGATAACATTCAAGGACAATAGTGAGTACTGGAGCCAAGCACCAACGTCACAAAGGACACGTGCTGGGTGGAGATACGCCCTTGGATTAATGATACGACACACTCGCCCAAAGGAATGTATCAATGATTCGACATCGTTTATAGATGGGGCTTTAACACTAAATCAATGTCAAAAACTGGTATCCCTCGCGGTAGTCTATGTAAATCTAGTTGTTTTCAGGTTGAATGACCTTTGCTCGTAACAAGATGCAGCTGTCAAAACGAACTGTCAAACTGGGGAATGTGATCAAAGAAAGAATGTGATGTTAAGGTGCTGTCAGTAAGAAGAAAACAGTTTATTTTCTTTGTAGAGTTTCCTTCTCAGCTTAGTGTTATTCTTTAGTGAAAGTTGTTGAGCTATTTCCAACTGCGACGCACTGGGGAAAAACAGCCTCCAAAATGATGCAGCAGTATATGAAGGAGTTAGAGCAGGTGAGTTTACCTATTTATCTGAATTTTAATGAAGATTGCCTATGCACATACATTTTGAGCTGCACATCGTAATTTAAGTTGCATTTCTCGCTTTTCTTGAAACAAAATCGGCGTTGCGCTATATACTTAACCCTACTTCCATAGAAGTACACCCCAGCTCTCTCCGCCAATATAATTTCTACAATATGGTGTTAATGCAGTAGAACGTTGTGGAACAGAGAATAGTTCCAATATTAACCAGATCAATGGCATTGTCAGTCATTTTAACACTGTAGGCACCAATTTCTTTCTAATGCCTACTATAACCGCTTCAAGAATTATTACCGCTGGATTACGTAATTTTTATGATACTACTTACGCGTTCAATTTTTTGTGAAATGAAGATTTTTTCCAAAGTGAACCCATTAATTTTAGAACTTATGTAGCGGCTTACACAGTAAGCTTTTAAGTCAACTGTGGTGGTCAAGCCTGTAATTTCAAATTTTCATCTCGCATTTGTGGACAGCGAGCGCTCTGCCAATTCTTATTTCAACCAATCCGGAAGCATTGCTGTTATTGAAGACTTGCCAACAACAGCAACTTAACGCAATAATGGCAACAATATAGAAGTCTCATGTCATAACGTTTATCCTTAAATGTGTTTAGCTTAAAAGGCAAACGCCCAGACATTTTTCCTTGTAGCCATATATCAAGTAATCTGTCAGTGAAAAAATTGTCATTTATTTGGTCACTTAAAAGCCTTGTTTTCGTAGGTGGGTGACTGTCATCATTTTATTGCTACGAAGAGCTGTTGCCCAAGTAATGACATCTTTACTAGCTTTCTATTGGTACGGTCGGGTATCAAGTAGGCGTAATTCCTTCACGGCAACTCTGATGTCAGTATGGGTTTTGAGCAATTATCTCTTTCTTTTTTTTTTAAAGTAACATAACCGAGCCAAAGAATTATATCCAAGAAAAGAAATTTTGTGTGTTTGTAGTTACATTTTGTGAAACAATTCTCTGCCTGTAATTGTAGAGAACATGCAATCTGGAGGTCAGGACTGCGCAAGGAGGCACCCCAACTGCCATGACATCATGTTTCTGTAACGATTTGAGATTCTGGTGTTTTTGACTGGCAAAATAAATTCCTAGTTTTTAATTTAAACTCTCTAAAGCCACCTACAATATCAAATTTGTTTATAAAAAAAGAAGAAAGTGCACCACATTTACATAAATTTTCAATTTGAGTGAAATCTCCTGTTTATATATTTTTCTGATTGGCCTGTACAACTACCTAGATAACCACCCTGACCCCCCTATGTGTGCTTTATTGCAAAGCAGTCTACTGATATAGTTCTGTTGTTGACAAGGAATAAACTTTTAAAGCCAAATACACGGCTAGTAATAATTTTAAGAATATTAAAATCACTTCAAAAATTCCTGCTTACTCGAGGATTTGAACCCCGGATTGCCATGCAAGCAAAAGGTCCGGGGTTCAAGTCCTCGATTAAGCAGGTATTTTTGAAGTGATTTTAATATTCTTAAAGTTCTGTTGTTGATCGTAAAATCGTTTTACTAGGAGCCGTTTGACCCAGAGGAATTTGTAGAGCGGCTCGCCTGGAGAACAGTTGCCGGAAGCAGGGATGAAGGAACTGGTAATTTTGATCCAGTACTACTGCACGAGACATTTCTCCAAGCAATCAAGTGAGTCTTCTGTACTTTCGATGAAATAATTAGTTAGTAGGTACTGTGAAATAGTTTGTAATTGAAAGCTATCAACTGTTTTGAAAAATTTTTCAGAGACCTTCAAATGCTTCAAGAAAGACAACAGAAAAAATGCGAACGCCTTGAGACGGCCTGTCAGGAAGAAGAGAGTGCTCACTGTCAAAAAATCGGGCAGCTCCAAGAGAGAAACAGAGTGAGTAAATGTCATACACTGTGACGCCGCATTCTAGCCTAGCGCCTGCTTGATGGTCGGCTATACATTTCGGCTTTGCAACAAAATTTTGGCTTCGTCACGAAACTTGGGCTGTGCGAAAATATTTCAGCTCAAATCCGAAGCCTTGAACAAATTACAAAGATATTGCGGCGTTGTAACACGTTAATGCTCTCGTAGCAGTGAAAGCACTAAACTGTCAATCAATTAATTTTAGCTCAATTTTAAACAAAGTATAACTGCTAAAAAGTACACTTATAAATTCTCAACATTTTGCGATCTGTTCTTCACGCTTCACCAGGAAGCCCCCTGAGGAAATTTGTGTACAGTGCAGTACAGTTTGTGAAACGTTGGGAATTTATTATGTACTGGACTTCTAAGTACTTAAGCCCCGTTACGTACACAGTTTTTTATTTGGAAACTAATGCTAAGATTAGGTGATAAGATAGACATGAGGTGACCGAACGGTTTGGTATGTTGGATACACCGGTTCTCGAGGGATCACCGAAGTTCAGCAACATTGCGGTGGACCAAAGGTTAGATGGGTGACCATTCATACCAAGGTCCACTTCTATTCAAGAGAGAGGCTGGAGGGTTTAAAGTTATAGAGCGACAGCTTCACCCCCCTTGCAATCTACCTCTCGACAGTACGGATAAGTGGGGGAATCCCATTCTGTTCGAGTTGTACCGCCCTTCGGAAGGGACGTTAAGCGGTGGTCCCCTTCATGCTTTTCGACAGGAGTAGGCTACGTGCCGGCACCGGGTTTCCCATCTTACCTGTTAGGTTCATCATCACCCTCATTATCACCCTATTACTCACCGATGCTAATAGACCAGTGCCACAGAGCCAGTTGTCCATACAGTGCGTTGTTAAACACCGTTGTGCATACAGTGCGTTAATAGGGTTTCCCCTCTTCCATGTTAGGTTCATCATCACCTTCATCATCACCGACACCAATAGATCAGTGCCACAGGGCCAGTTGTCAATACAGTGTGTCATTAAACACCACTATAATAAAAAAAGAAAGACACGAGGCTGAAGAATCTTACAATAACTTGTTATTGTAATAATAATAATAATTGTAATAGTTATTATAATAACTTGTTCTCTTGACAATATTTCAGAGCTCCATCAACATGTTCCAAGAGCTGGATGAACGGATAAACTACGTAGCAACCAAAGTAATTCACCTCGGGGACCAGCTGGAGAGCGTCAACACGCCACGGTCGCGAGCCGTGGAGGCGCAGAAGCTCATGAACCATTTTGCCGAGTTCCTGGGTCCGGGCCCGCTTCTTGCCGAGGTGTTCACGGACAAGACCCAGATCGACGAGGCCGCCGACATCATACAGAAACTGCATCTGATTGCGCAGGAGTTGCCGTCAGGAAAGTAAGTAGAGGGGGGAAATGGTCAGGCCGGGCTGTGATCTGTAAAATTTTTGATTAATTGGTGTCTAGCGACGTACTTGACTGATCCCCTTGGTACCAAGCTAGTGCAGCAGCTTCATTTACCTCGCAATCCACCTGTCGACAGTACGGATTAGCGGAGGAATCCCATGCTGTTCGAGTTGTACCGTCCTTCAGAGGGGACGTTAAGCGGTGGTCCCCTTGGTGCTTTTTGACAGGAGTAGGCTATGCGCCGGCACCTGGTTTCCCTTTCTTCCCTTTTCATCATCACCCTCATCATCTCCCTAGCACTCACCGACGCCAATAGACCAGTGCCACAGGGCCAGTTGTCAATACAGTGCGTTGTTAAACACCACTGACCTTTTTAAATGCTTAAGACTTATGGCTTCTGACTAATTTCAGCACTAGTTTAAAAAAAAACCCTGTTAATAACTAGGTTAAACTGCTGACAATTTCTAACAGACAAACTGCCAGAAATAAACTGCCAACTGGCAGTTTGTTTGTTAGAAGTATTCAGCAGTTTAACCCAGTTTTTAACAGTTTTTTTTTCAACCACTGACCTTCATGTTTAGTAACTATTTTCTTCCTAACAAACAGATTTGAATCGGCCCAAAAGAAGATCGCAAGCAAGTACGATGAAATCGAGAGGTCATTGATTGAAGAATTTGTGCAGGCACATCAAATAAACGACCAGGACCGAATGAAGGAGATCGCATCGATCCTTTCGCATTTCAAAGGATATTCCCAGTGTGTGGACGCATTTATTGAACTGAGCCAATCGGTAACGACAACTTCCACCTCTACACTGGATTCTTTTCGACCAGTTGCCAAGAATCTTTGTTTTACACAAATTCTCATATGAGCTACCCCTGTAACCTTCTATTTTTAACATTGGACAGCTTTCAAGATAGTTGAGATTTTTACTTGCAAAGCTTGCATCATTTATAATTGCAGTCTTATTGATAACCACTAATCTGATTTAAAAATTCAATGTTCCTACTAGATTTATTCTCCCTTGTGATCAATAAACACATTTCTAGAGAGTTATTACATTTTTAAGACTCATGTCTTCTGACTAGAAACTTTTACTAGAGAGTTATTAGTTGTGACAAGGATTACTACTGTTTTAACACAGATGACAGTTGTCGTTAAGTATCTATTGTCAGGTTGTTTACTATTTTCTGTTGCTTGTCACAAATATTGTAAATTCACTTAACTGGCTGACCATTTGATTTACGAGTGACCCTTTTGCAAGGGGTTAACAAAGTTCTCGTGCCTGGTTCATGCATCCAGGCTAGTAAAGAAAAATACAAACACATACCAGAAATACCACAAAATTCAACAAATTACCAGTGTCAGCAAACTTGACGATGTGCCCATTTGGTTCCGATGAACTCATTTGTTTATTTTTTATCGTACGTCTAGGGATCTACGGGAAACAACTTGTTCCGTGACGTTCTCCCGATGTGCGAACGGAACTTGTCCGTGGTCAAAGAAGTATTTCACAACCCGGAACAAGTGATGGCAAAATACGTGCTCAACATTTATCACCTGAAACTACAGGTACTGGGATATGAAAGTTTGATAAATTACGCTGTATTTTTATGTACTTTGACACCCTAGCCGAGGGTCCTAGGCTCCCTTGCTCAAGCTTTGAAGACTATGCACAAAAATGATGAAGTATTTATGTTTAATTAGTTACCAGTTTCTTTCACAATCAAGAATATTATTTTTGTTTCAATATCAGTCGTAATAAATGCTTTTATTAAGGAAATATTGAAACAATTAGGTTAGGACTGCTGATAAGGTATTTGTGACGTAAAGTCCCTTCTGCTATAACTTCGCAGTGGAAATTCTGCTTGCTCAAGACAATTCAAGCTGATCACCATGCATGCGAATTTCAATCACTTGTCAAAGAAGAGCGGGAGAACCCTCCCGTGTTTGACGAGCTGTTTGACATCCCAAATTATAGAGATGGTAACAGAGAGTGACACACTACCCAAAACACTTTTTACAATGAGTATCACTTCTAAAATCCATTTCTTTGTAACTTCTTTTTACCCAAGACTGGTTATCAAACATTAGTACCGTTGACAGGAAAGTACCTAAAATTTAGAACGGCTTTTAAGGAGTGTTACTTGGCGGAGACATGTATTAACTTTTGTTTCTTTCTCTTTGTGTAGAAACACATAGTGGCCAATTTATCGGATCGACTAGATACAAATACATATTTGAAGACCCTCTACGACTTGTATTCGAGGTGAGTAGTTTAAAAATATCATCTCGCTATCGTTCCTCGCGCTGCTAGGATCCGCAATCGCGATCAACGGCTTATCGGTATGTCTTAAGAAGCCAAGGCTGCATCAAAGTTTGTGCCAATTTTTTAGTTCATTGTTTTCGTTTATATTGCAAAGACATGTTAATGCTGGCATTTTGTGCTCAATTTCATTTACTGAGCAAGCAGAGTATCTGCATCTGCAAAAGTATCTTCATTTCACTCTAATGATACTTTCTGTTTATTTCTTTTTTCTTTCTGCTTCATAGCCCAAATGGTAGAGTTGAGATATTCAGGTGGAAAATCTTACCCGATTGGAAGATTCCATAAACTAGTACAGCTACCACGTAAGTGGCATATTCACCAAACTTGGTTGAGTCTTAGATAGTCTTAGATAATGTACCAGGCTATCAGACAACAATGGTACAAATCTTTTATCTTTGCTACTTTCTCTTAAAATGGGATCATATTAGGAATATTTTTTTTTTAATTGTAATCCCTTTTTTTAAAGTTGTAGTATGGATATAACATGCAAACTATTTTTTTCTGAACCCCTGTTACATTCTTTATGAGCTAGCCACATTTGGTGTCTTTGCCACCTACGGCTTAGATGTAGTAATAAATAGAATCTTCCAATGGACCACTAGCGTTCCAGAGGGGATCAACATTGTGGGATTTTTAACGCCATAAGAAAAGCATTGTCCCCCAACGTTGATTGACTCTGGAATTCCTTGATCACTAGTCGTCCATTGGGTGGGTTTTTTCACCTGCTTATTAAAAGTACCTAACCTGAGTAGTACCAACTTTCACTTTCCAGCCTATCACTTTCATTTTGCTCGGTTGAACAAAGCTGCGTTGTGTCGAAGTTTGACCCCGTTTCTTGATGTTGGCAGCACGGTGAAGCTCTCTAACAACTTATCACGCATCGAGATGGGAAACGACGACACGTATCTCAGCAAACTTACGAGAAACATCTTTCAGAAGTATTTAGACACCTACATCAACATCGAGACGAAATGTTTGGTGGTGAATTGCGCCATGATTTTACACAAGTATTACGAATCGAAAAACCATCAGAAGAAGCAGATACAGACCGGCGGGTAAGTAATTTTACAACTTACTAGGTAGCGAAAAATTAAGACAAAATGTAGCCAAACACTAGGGATGCCGGTGGGTACTCGACTTGTCAAGTAGCCAATAGAAGTACGAGGAGCTCGAGGAGTTCGAGTTTACTACTTACTCATTAGGAATTAAAAAGAGAAAATTGCCATTTTGAGAAATACAGTCATTTTGATAATATTGACACAAGAATAAATAACAATATACAATATTACATTTTTAAGACTCATGTGTTCTGTCTAATTTCAGCACTAGCTTTCAAAAAAACTGTTTATTAAGTGGGTTAAACTGCTGAAAACTTCTAATAAACAAACTGCCAACGTTTCGTTAACTTTACTGAAAGCTTCTTGGACTTGCCCAGAAGAAGCTTTCAGTAAAGTTAGCGAAACGATGGCAGTTTGTTTGTTAGAAGTTTTCAGCAGCTCAACCCAGTTAATTAACAGTTTTTTTGAAAGCAATATACAAATTAGTGAACATCTCTTTGCTGGCACAGAATAATTCAGCTTGAGCTCAATGAAATGTCCACTATCAAATCAGAGGAGAAGACTCTGGATGAAATTACATCGAGTCTACAAAACGCCTTTTTTGAAACTCCCTTTGAACAGGCCCTTGTCGTTCGATCATGATAGGAACAGCAATTTGTTAAAAAAAAATGCAAAAAAAAAATATATTTAAAAATTTCAAACATTTTTAGATTTTTTTAATTTTGAAAAGCACGTCAATAATCATTAAATTTTAATACTCATGTCTTCTGTCTAATTTCAGAACTAGTTTTTTTGACGTCAATAATTATTTTTTTCTTACTTGCCAGTAATGCGGGTAATGGCCTCAGTACCTGAGTCCACTTTTTGCTACCTGCCAACATCCCTACCAAATACCCATACATTTTTTTCTAAGAATAGTAAACACAATTTGATTTCAGATTCCAGGACCTTCGAAGAGATTTGCAAGCTGTCATCGGAACTCGAACCAACCTCAATATCGCCCAGATTGAAAACTACGGCGGGGAAACGTTCTTGTCGGAAGAGGTGGCGATCTCTTTGCTGCAGGAGAGCAAGCAATCGTTTCGCCGATGTGAATTGGTAGGGGAAAGAGCTAACAGAGCCGAACCGATCCACCTACATAGATTTAACTTGGTACCGAGATTTGGGACTTAAGAGTGCTTAGCATAGAAGGTTTTTAATACTGTAATTAACCTTAAACTTTTAACTTAAGCCTTAACCTTAAATTCGACGGTGGAGTTCCTTACGGAATTAGTTTGAACTACTTGCAATAATTGGCAATAAAATTGGCTGCAAAAATTGGCCTACAAGTGGTTCACGAAATTCATCCTCCTGAAGCTATTTTTAAAGATACAGCAACAGGGAAAATTCCAT
>QKMV01001031.1:0-17974 GCA_003287335.1 Lednia tumana
ATAATCTCACAACTGACTCGCCATGAAAGTATTCTGAAATAAGGACGGAGATAAGGACTAAATAAGGACGGCGTAATAACTTCGTGACACTTGTCTAAGGCTGCCATGATTAATTTAGCTACCTTAATCAAAATAATCGTGCGAAGTTTGCAGTTCGAAAAACGATGACAGAACGAAAATGAATTGAATACACAGCTTTCAACTTCTACAGATGTCAACCGATTAATCCTGCTTGAAGGCGATTTTATACGTATTTACACAACGTAATACAATATTTTCATCTTCATCTTTTAAAACTTATTCTGAAAGTTTCCTCAAATTTTATTGACAATTGTGGCGTGTAAAATGAGATAAAGATTAATCGAAACTGAAAAAATCTTATAAAAAGCCCATTTACAAAAGAACTGCTAAACAGCACGCGCTCTAATTTATACCAGACGTATATTCGCATTTTTTAATGATAACCTGAAAGTTTCATGGAACTATAAGCAGCCGTTTGGCCTTCAGACAGTAAATAAATGGTGAAAACAGATGATTAGAATAAGAAAAATATACAAAAATTCAATTCCAAAAAAAAAGTTTTATCGATTTCGCTGAAATGACAAGGGAGTCGAGTTTGAGAGATTGCAACAGTCATATACAAATTCATCAAAATCGGACCGGGCGTTTGTGCTGCAGAGCGCACACAAACACACACAAAACAAAGAAACGTCAATTATGTTTTTCTTAGGTTAGTCGAATTGTAGTCTTCACTTCGCTCGCTACACTCAATCAATAATTGATCTTTGAGCAATGCTTGATTTTATTATATGGTGTTTATCGACGCACTCGGCTCTTCGCCCGGTGGCTTTGGTCATATCACGTCGGTGAATGATAGGGTGATGATGAAGGTTGTGACGAACCTAACCGAGAGGAGGGAAAATTCGTTGCCAGCAAATAGTCTACTGTCGAGAGCACCAAGTGGACCACCGGTTAACGTCCCTTCCGAAGGATGGTATAATTCGAACGGCAGGATTCCTCCAGTAACCCATACTGTCGAGAAGTTGATGGCAAGGGGAGTGAAGCTGCTGTACTAGCTCCACATCTTCCGATCTCTCTCCCGCCTAGAACTGTGTCTAGGGGTTGAATGGTCATCCATCCAAACTCTGACCCAGCGCAATGTTGCTCAGCTGCTGTGATTTCACGTGAACCGCTGTATGCTCATACAAGTCCACTCGGGTCTGTGAGCGATGCTTTGAGAGAAATTTTCTAGTAATGTGGCAAGGTAGTAATGCAGATGATCTAGGTTCGAGTCCAATGCAGTAGAGATTTTTAAATTTATTATTCATATTGTGGTATTTAACGAGACTCTGTTTTGACATCTGGCCCCGTGGCACCGGTATTTTTAGCGCAACGTAGGCTGATATTGCTCACTAACTGAAACAGCTTGTAACAATTTTAGCACGTACAGCTATTGTTCATTTCAGTACCAAGTCACCATCTTCTTGTATATTCTATCGTACTTTCGATGGATTAGATGAAGATATTCTGTCAATAATATACGCCCTTTGGTCGAGAGAGTCGCTGACATATTGTCCGTGTCTTCGTCGTCTTTGTACATAGTACAGTTCGCATTTGACATTCAAATGAGCTTGGCAGAGATCTCAAGCGAACATTTTGCCAAGCACGAAATAAGCTAGACGTTTTAGTTGGTATAGTACAGTGAAATTGTTATTCAGCCGTGGTGCCATTTATGAGGCCCTGCTGGTGTGGTAGAACATGTGCTATTTAGTTAATGAAAGTGAAAACATGATGAAAGATTACTGGAATCAGGTCAAAGGATGATGGATCTTTTGCAGAGGATGCTGTTTTAGGATTTGTGGAGGCGTAGAGAAAAGTTAATTGTTTTAACTGTTAGCCAGACATAAATCAAAACGTATCAGATCAGTCACAGTACCATTTGTGGAAATATATCTAAACCTGATCGAATTGGTGTGGAATTTGGTAGGAAAATGGTCGAAAACCAATGAATCCATAAGTTTTGTTGGAATTTAGTGGTGGATCTCTACAAAAAACGAGCTTCTCTTTAATTTGCTGGATTAATATTGTGTGACTGATGTCAGTGATGTCTAAAATTCTTCCTTCAAGAATTCCTCCTTTTCCTTAAGCAGCTCATTTTCGGGGTACAATTAATACAGTATCTGAAAGTTTAAAAAGAATTCGACAGTAAAAGTGAATATGCCAAGGCGATTTTTTGTCACAAGAACTGATCTGATAACTGAAATAATTGATCAATTGGTGTTTTACTTATCGGAGTCTGCATCGCTCATTGTATTAATCAAAAATTTGAAGACAAAATTGCAATGTACCATGACTGGCCATGCGTGGATTTTTATCTCTTCGTCTCTTTTCATCTTTAATAACCACAAAATGTGTTTCAAATATTTATCGGACTGTCTCCTAAATTATTTTAGTTTCCAGTTCGCTTCATTCAATTTTGTTGGCTTTCTATAATATTCCTTTGCGTTCATCCTCCACTAGACACAGAATCCGATGCCTTAACGTACAGTGATCGGATCAGAAGTAGGTCGAAGGTTGATATTGGCCGGACATTTTTGAAACAGATGATGCGTTAAGATCACGAGTCGTCAATAATTTCGTTCCAGCAGGTTTTGACATGAATGTAGGTGGCAACATATTTCCCCCCAACATGACGTGGACGACTAAAACAGTTTTTGCAAACTTTATACAGTTCGTGCAATGCAGCTCGACTCTTTTTAACCAGTCTGGACGCGAGCTGCAAGTTGCAGACCAGTTTTCTGCCTTGTTTTTTTGTTCGTCCTGTTGTTGTTTGCAAAAGACGCATTGCTTCTCTTCGCCGCGCCGAGCCGAGCTCTGCCGGACGCGGCACGGTCGTCTTATAAAGTGCAACCATCTTTTTCGAACTGGAAGACCGATCTACAACCATCGATGTGCCGCAAGCGAAATACATGTTGCCAGGTCGCATTTTTTGATAAACAAATTAGCAGTTACAGGCTTGAATAAAATGTTTACATGCATTTAATTAAAGGCAATGTTGCCAATTAGATCACCTCTTTCCTAGGCAATTAAAATTCTTATGGTGGATCTATTAAACAGTAAAAAGGGGAACTAGAATCTAAGGTGATTTTGAAAAATCAATCCATTGTCTGACAGACCTATTTATCGCAGAGACTACCTTACACAATTTTCCTGGTTTAAAACTAAGTGTTTTGACGTCATGCCATTAGTCAACAAAGAATGTCATACAAAATGCAACTCCAATTACGGGTTCTTCACTAACATATGTTTCAAGTCCAAAGAGTTCTTAAAAAAAGGTTGTCAATCAATTTATCTCTCCCCTAATTGGGCTTGAATGCTCTGATCCGCCTGCCTAGCCGAGCCTCGAGGCTGTTGTCCATGGGATGATCCCATGAGAAAGTTAGCCTCAGCGGCAGTTTTCCCGCGATGGAAAAGAGAGTGTCGGTTACCCACACTCTCGTTTCTGATTGACAAAAAATGACTTGAGTTACGTTGTGACTGTTGCACTCTTGTGGTAAAAAGCAATCATCATTACGCTCCATGCATACTATGCATCGCGATCATTGAGTTCTTGATGCACTGCGCACTGCACATTTTTGATGCGGTTATTTCTTCCCTGTTCATTGAATTGGATACTTTTTGATGTGTCACGTGTTTTTCAGCTAACCGAACAACAATACCTACGAGTGGAACCGAAATATAAAAATTACGCAACGTTAATTAATAGAACTGATGTTAATTACATTAGAACTTTGTACGTTAGCGCGATATATTATCATTGCGAAAGCAATCTCAACTCCGCTCTAAAACCTTTAACGAGCTAAACCGTGGAGTTCTATTATAATTATTATAATCATAATGAACTTACTCTGAAGCGCGCACTTAATGCTAAAACAGCACATGATTTAATTACGCTGAATGGACGATATTTTTCGTTTGCAGTTCTGTTTTTACCATGCAATGAACACCTAGCATTAAATTGTTAACTTGATTGATGCCAGACACGCTCTATACTATTTTCGGGGTTTGATTAATTGTATGATGTTTAGGTATGCAGATAAAGGTACGTGAAATGAAATTGGTGCTAAAAACAAATGCGATTTCGAGTACGGCTGAATTTAGAGCGAACCTTAAAATGCGCCCGTTCCACTTTTATTTTTATGCCCTGCCGTCCACTCATGTCGATAGGAAAATTATTAATTTAACAGAGACGAGAAAACGAAGAAAAAAATATCTTCATTAACTCACGCGCGTATGGTACTTTGGACGATGAACTGTTGATTGGGTGCTATCGACGCCTACTTTTGATTGGACGATATGGCGTTAATAACAGGCTTTAATAGACAAGGGAATTAATCTTCAATTTATTAACCACTTAAAAATTAGGCTGCGAGTTGTTGATTCTAACGAAAGAGAAAAGTGTAGTTATGTTTGTGTATATTGGGTTGTCTAAAATCCAACCGCGCTCATCGCCGGAAGATAAACGTTTCCTTCCCTTCGAATCAATGTTGACATGAATCACAATCAATCACCGCTCATGACGATTGATCGATGATTGATGACGTCTGATTGTTGCAGTTGCTGGCGATGAGTGACGTCGTGATCGGCGTCGTGACGCCCCCCACTCCGCCGCCGTCCAGCGACGACCCCGACAAGAGATGCATGAAGTGCGGCGATCTGTGTCCGGGATTCGCACCGCATTTTTGGAGGTAAGTCCGACGTACATCTGCGAGGAACGTGATGATCAATCACATGATCTCGGCTCGGCTTCTGTTTGTGAATGGTTCGCATGCGTGATGAAAACTACTCGGTTTGACGCGTTACACGAAAGGCTACACATTTTTATGATATAATGTATGCGGGAAAATGATTTACACGAGTTGCTTTTTCAAACATTGTTTAGAGAGCTTGCATAATGTAACATCCTCGCGAGGCTGGAATTTATCGACTTCTAGCAAATATCATTCAATAGCTGGATAAAAACAAACAAACAAACAACCATGTTCATATGTTCCGTGCTTGGATGTATTACATATTCGTATCGTATTTCAATACCCCAGCCGGGGATATCCGAATAGGGTATAGGATGTACGTACACTTGTTTGCTTGATTTTTTAGTCAGGTGGCGAACATTGAACGTGTCAAGTACTTTCAACTGCGTGTTGGATGGAATCAAATTGAAAAAAAACCCACCAATACGATTGATATAAAACGAAATTCACGTCATTTATATAAAGGTGTGAGTGCGAATACCGATCGGCATAAATATCGCGCGAGGCAAATAATCGCACGGCTATTACAGCTACAAAAGCTTGGATGACGCCGTTTGGAGGTTGAGGTGTCAACCGTCAGTCCTACAACAATACATCATCGCCAAGCCGTTCATTCAACGACGACACTCCGTTCAATTTCTTGCGATCTATTTCTACGACGCATTGTACGCAACTGATTTATCGTACTCCATCTCCCTTCTCTTGATATCTCTGCTGCACCCCCTATTGCAGGACGATATCTCTGGACTTGCCAAATCGCTTAGTACGTCGTACACTCGTGTCAGACATTATGTTATCTCTGCTGACTATTTCATCTGGTCCACTGAGGCCCACGAGTCCGTATGTATCTAGGGACTTTGCCAGCTGCTTCTGCTATACGGTCGGAGATATGCGTATGATACGGGATGCATAATACACTGGCTGATACATGCGTCATGTGGCCTGTCACTGGCAATGGCATAACCCTTCATAACCACGTGCCGGTGCCGACGCCGACGCCACCCATATTTATGCTAATGCACGACGTCGATATGCAAGCGTCGCGTGTGCGCGTGCTTCGTGTGTTTTAAGAATGATGTTCGAATTCTGTCTAGCACAGGAAAGATGTTTGTAATTTTCGAGCCGGCTTCACGAAATCACGGACGTTACTGGACTGCGTTAACCGTGCTCGTTCGTTGAGATGTAATGGTAGGCGTTATAGGTTAACCAACCACGCTAGTCCCACAGCTAATAAGACGATTTCCTGTTGTCCCTTCGGGATTATAAAATTAGTTATTTGGATAGTTTAATTATAGGGTTTCATCCGTTCAATAATCTGTAAAAAATGTAAGTTACGCGTGGTTCAGTGCAGTCTGTACGTACAACGCATAAACACGCGTGATTAATCACGATGGGCGATTTTTATGACGTAGTCGTGTTTCGGTTTGAAAAATCGACCCGGATCTTTTTTGCCGGTCGGCGTTTTCCAACGTAATTTTCCCGCGCGCCCGCCGCCCTCCCCCTTACCGCCCTGGCTGCCGCCCCCGCCCTCACCCGTGGTCGAACCCAGAGGCCGCAGCCTGTCTAGTCGACTTAAAACACACCACTTGGTGCAAACCTGTTGCTCGACGAACACGTTGTTCTAATAGACGGCGAATTTGTAAGTGCATCTTCTTCGTGGGCTGGTTGGTGCACTTGTTCAGTGTGCAGTTAGTGTCCGCCGTGTGTCTGTGTGCGAGTTTTTATTTTGAAGTTTGTTTCTGTGGAGTGTCGCGGTGAAGTGAATTATTGTATTTAGTACACACACACACAGAAAGCAGTTGGATTAAATTAATTGGCAGCAAAAGTGTGGGGTGAGAAATAAGGTAAAGAGAACGTGTAAAATTAATAAATTATATACAGTTGAATGGTATGGTTTCTTTATGCTGGCTTGAATTATACCTCCACCTTTTGGAATTGAGGGTAAATGTGGCACAGTTTTTGTACGTGATGTTGTTACCCTTTACTGTCTGCTGAATAAATTATTTTTAGAAGTGAGTTGATCTCACCTCGAGTATACCAACCATTGCTTCTTGAACTGCTTCTTCTACACGGTACCGAGAGAGAATTTCTTGCACATCAGCCGTAACATCTATTGGTGTATAACTTTGTCGGAAGTCGGCCCTGTGGTCGAAGTAGTTACTCAAGTGCTCGCAAGCTGCTCGACTTGAGAAGCCTTAGTACCAATATAGGAAATCTATTTATCGGCATCTAGTGTCTAAGGCTTCGTAGCACAATTCACGTACTTGAGCGAAACAACATGATTAATTTACCTGCGATGAGCCGAACAATTTACCAACCCCTCGCGCCAAATGGACGACGGTGTTTGTGAAGAAAGTTGCGAGTTTGAAAACAAGCGCGATTTTTCACCGCTCTCTGCGTGGCCTGCGACTTGGGCGAAACTTTTCACGTACGTTCGTGTTGGTAATTATCGAATATTACATTTAGCTCTTCCATCTTCGCCGAAAGTTTGCTTTTTTGATCAATTAATCCATCGTCTACTCTCGTAAACTTCACTGTTCACACGTTAGCTCTTTAATATACATTTTATGGGCTTACCTTCGATATAAATATACCTTTAAGTAATTAATCCACCGCACAACATGTGCATATATACTTAACATATTACGCTATGTATCAAAATGAATTCATCTTATTATTTTCACATAAAATACGAAAACGAGTTCTCAGCACTTAAAATTATTTTTAATTTTATGTTATTATATTCTTTGGTGGAGCTCGTTTTCAAAGATTGCTAGGTGAAAAAGTTTAAAGATGGGCTTATAAATTTGCCTAAAGCTAACAAAAAAATGAGACACAATTCCACCTAAAAGCCTCATCTTCAAACTCAAGAATCGAGTAGGTATAATAGCAAGGTATTAATACAGTCCGAATCAAACACTAGCAATTATAATCGAACAAATTGCTTCATCTCCGTTTGGGAATTGTGTACGGCCGGCACTGATTATCATATCCACCTGTTTATTAGAGTGGTCCGATCCGATCGAAACACGTGTTTCGACCAAAGGTGTGCGCGGACCACACAGCTGAGCGTCCATTCATTAATCATCTTTCAGACTTCCTCTTAGCAATCACACCGCCACTGCGTCCGACACCCAAACCAAACCACAGCCTCCCTCGGTCCATCGCCGATGGTCTACACGACACGGAATTGTCCGTGACGCGGCGGTTCAATCCGACGGGATGCGCGAAACCGATCGAAGCAAAAATCCGTGCTGTCTCACGCAAGAAACGCGTGTGGTGTTCGATTTGTAGATGTGCGAGACTCGAAACGTATAATTAACCAGCCGACATTTGGTCAAATCACCAAGTTTACGCGCTTGTTACCCACAGCGAGCCCTCTTCCGTTCTGCTTCGTAGACTATGACGTCTAACGTAGATTTTCTCAGACATATGGCTGATGTTGTTATGTACCGAGGGAAATGGTCGCCGATTTGATCATGATTTTTTTTAACTCGTGTTTTCCGCTTTCTTGGAATGCACATTGCACAGTGCGATCCTCCTCCTACTATACGACGATGACGACGACGACGACGAGTACAAGGAGGACGACGTCGGTATATATAGGATGTCGCTGTGGCCGTTGACATGAGTTCATTACAGTGAACTCATTAACGTGCAGGGATATAGAAGAACGAGAAATGTGGCATGGAAAAGAAGCAGCTTGGTTGTTAAGATGCCGTTTGCGGGAAGGCGGATAACAGGTGGCAATGTATAAAGAAACAAAGAAAAGGGCAATTGGTTCACAGGGGGCAGTTCACGAGTACAAATACAAGTCGTCTGAGCATCAGGGCAAGATCGCTAAAAGTTTAATTTTTTGTCAAATCTAATTAATATTCGGTATGAAAAGCTTTTTCTTGTCAATTATACTATTCGATCGTTTATGACTAGCAGTAATCGTGATGGTGCAAATTTTCAAGAAAAATGACACTCTACGATAACGTGGAAGTGCACACGAATAAAGATGGTAGATTCACGCTGCTGTTTATTAATGCACTTATCATAAATTTGAATTTACTCCAGCGAACTAGAGAAATCATCAAAGCAGCAAGAAGATAAACAAAATTTCCCGTTTTATATTGATCTTCTTCTTGAATATAGTATGTTGCGTGTACGCTAGAATGAAGATGTTTCGTGACATTATACTTTTATGGGCAGAATGTCAAAACCATTAAATTCTCTCATAGAAAACATACTATACACTTGGCCGAGGGTGGCAAAAATTACAGGAAATCTATTCGAAAATCGAGTGAATTTAGGGTGACGAATATAACTACAGGAAACACATCGAAGGGAGTTGATAATGACGGGCATGTAGAGGGGAAGCATTCATCCAGAGAATGATGATGACGCCACAGTAGTGGGTAGTGAAGAGGAATAGGGAAGAACGAACCTAAGACACTGTGTCAGAATCCTTGTACATGAAAGAGGAGATTCAAAGGATCCATGAGAGCCACTGGAGAGGATTGAAATAATAATGAAGACGATGTATACACATACACACACACACACACGCACAAAACTCACATGTTTGCTTGTATTTCACTTTCACATGCAGATTCCATTCGGTGTGATAAGAGGAGATGGTATAGAGATAATATTATACTCCAAAGGCGCGGTGAACTACGCTATTTCATTAGTGGTATGCCTTAATACACATCGTCGTACCTTATTATAAAGTCAGATTTAATCATGCCACTAACATCGGATGTACTGGCCAGATTTCTGCTTCATGTAGCTCATAGGCATCGATAGTACACCGAATGGCTGGCTGGTAACATCTTTCATAGGCGTTTCACACGATTCGCGTCCAGTTCTTGTGCAGAACCACAGAGCTAGAGAGAAGATGATTTACATGTTATGTGGAGTATAGCCATAGTCGCATTCTTTTAACTTAGTCGTGCGATTACATGTGGTCTCTGGGGCTAGAATAAAAAGTGAGTGTAATTTTGCATCTTTTTGATCCGACGTGACGCGAATGCTTCCGAGTTACTCCACCCAAATTTGCACGTTGATTTCGCGCGCTTTCGTTTTAAGAGAAGAGATAGCTTGCCAATTTGATGCACTATTTTCTTGTAGACAGAAACGCTTTACGTACTTTTTCCTAAGCGCGACTATTATAAATGAAAACAAGGAGATATGGATTGTAAGAAAATTCCATTTAAGCCCCACAATAGGTGCAATGAAACGTTTTACTTTCTTGCACAAGGGAATGATTTGATATATTTCGGTAACAGTTTTGATCAGTTATGACTGCCGCTGTTGTAAACATGGCTGCTAGTTGCTATACACTCGATCATGACAATGTAAATGTCGACGTACCCGTACAAACTACACCCGGACTTACGCCAAGGTCCTCTCAGGCCTCGAGTGCTTCTCGTTTCTGAACTCTTCATTTCTCACGTTTATCTATTTGAAATTTTAATGCCATCGATTGGAATGAAAAAATAATAGTTCAATACCGTATACCACTGTGCAATATGAATGAAGATTTCTTTCTGATTTTTCCTTCAGGGTAATTTTATTCTTCCGTACGAATGAACAATTGAAGCCAATTGGAACGAACTTGATCGAGTATTAAATGTTTTGATCCAGCAGCAGCTGTAGACTGTAACAAAAAGTGAAAGGCGTCGCTGCAATCAAATTGATCAAATTGAATTGCCACTTTGCGATAGCTTCTCAACCAGAGGATTCAGATTTGATTTTGAGTTACGTTGCGTCTGAAATCGTCTGAAATGTTACATTGACGAAGAAAACGGATAAATAGTTTGTTACTTACAGCCCAACAAAAACGTGCCAACACAATTGAAAATTTTAAATTTAAATTACAACATGGTTTGACAGACAGACACGATTGATAAATAGTTTAAAACATCTAAAGAAAAAACATATTTGGAACGTTAATTTGATGAGAAACATATTTTTCAATCATCTGAACCAAAAAGTAAAAACGATTGCGTCAAGTTTCCACGAATTGATTATCCACCCAGACGATGTAAATACCACATAATGGTCTCCAGCGCATCGCATCGTGCGTTGCATGTCGTCCGGCCTATGGACGGACCAAGTCGAACTCATCTCCAGTTCTGATGGACCGCGTTTGATTCCCACACAGTCCGATGGGTCGACGGGTCAACTTGTTTGCACGCAATCCCGGCAAGGCGTTTCACAAAAACGCGTGGTGTGCCTGCAAATGTCGATCTCGTCCAGTCCAACTTTGCGCTAATAGAGCCGTGGATCAGGATGACCACGGGCTATTTCTTGTGAGCTTTCTACCCTTGTCTGGGCTATCTGTGTTTGTACAAGCCTACAACACTATGCAAGCTTTAAAAAAACTGTTTTACAAATTGAGGAAAAGCAGTTGAAACAGTTATTAAATTCTTAAGACCCACGTCTTCTGCCTAATTTCAGCACTAGTTTTCAAAAAAACTGTTCGTAAATGGGTTTTACTGCTGAGAACTTCTAACAAACAAACTGCCAACGTTTCGCTAACTATACTGAAAGCTTCTTCGCCAATTGCCCCGAAAAAGCTTTCAGTATAGTTAGCGAAACGTTGGCAGTTTGTTTGTTAGAAGTTCTCAGCAGTAAAACCCATGTCCTAACGGTTTTTTTGTAAAGTTGAAACAGTTTTTTGATAACTAGTGCTAAGATTAGGAGCTAGACATGAGTCTAAAGAACTATACAGGCTTCAAAAAAACCGTTTTACAAACTGGGTTAAAATGCATCCTATAAAAGATAACCAACGTTCCGCTAACAGTTCTGCCCACTTCATCAGGGGCTTCTAATTTTACCCAGTTTGTAAAATAGTTTTTTTAGAAACTAGTGTTATGGTGAGGAACTAGACATGAGTCTAAATAATTTGACAACTTCACAGGACATTTTCTTGTAAGCTTTCCACCCTTGCCTAGGGTCGCTGGGTTTCTTGTACAATCCTTGCACAATACATGCTATTTGTACGCTTGCAATTTCAACCCTCGCTATGGGTTCCGGCTTTCGTATCTCAATCTTTGCTAAAACTTGCAACCCTGCTAAAGCTTGCTACACAGGGTGGCTACGAATGCTTATTTTGTCATGTCTGCTGTTACAATCAAGTAATTACAATAAGGTTCAATCACGTAAATGCTTAAATTGATTAAGTCTTCATAGGCCTCGTAGAGCTCGATAGATTATTCTCCCATGTGCAGGCATTAAGTCACTTTTTTGCACCAAATTTGGACTCTGACTCTCTTGTAAGATATACTATCATAAATCTTTGGGCGACTTTATTATAGTAACGTATGAGAAGCATGGCGCTTCCACCGGAATGTGGTCTGTCTCTAAATCAACCAAAAGTGTAGTTTTCACTTCCGTAATCGGCTTTTTCATCGCATAACGCGAATCACGACGAAAAACTCTCGCTTTTTGCGGGAAGAGAATTGAAATTTATCATCGAAATATCGCAGTAGGAACAGCGGGCACGAGAACGCCCCCCTCACCGCCCCCTCTCCCCCCCTTAAAAAAAACAAACGAAAGTAATTTGCAAATTGTTTTAGGGGGATTATCTTATTTTTTTGCCAACTCTCTTGTACCCCACCGGCAGGAAGTCAGCAAAACGACGAGAAATAATGATATATACTCATGTAGTGCAGAGAACTTTCGCAGGGTTCTGTTAATCAGGGGCAGTGCCATCTGCTAAGTCGTTGGCACCGGCAAGATCCTAAATTACGCGCGTTGTTCCCAATGAGTTGGTGACAGGAGCCATGGCGGCATATCCCGAAAGGGAGCGTCGTACAATTGATATATGCCCTGGTTGTACAATGGGAAGGACCGGGATAGGGCTGCAGCATAGCATCACACAATCAACGTAGAAATGGAAATGACAATCGTTTTACATTTCGTGTGAATGCCGGGGAAATGGCGTAGATGCTCCATGTTTAGGGATGAGGCTGGAGAGAAATAGGCCACGGTATGCTGCAATGGCCTTAGTAGGGAGATAGATAATAAAGAGGAGCAGCTAGAGACATGCAAAATGTAAAGTATGCAGGAGTCGTTGTCGAATTTTCCCTGGTCCTTATTTCCCTTTGAGACGAAAAACAGATTTAAAGTTAGGGGAGGTATAAGATGGTTATTATACCTTGGCGACACAGTTTTCTTTCTTTTATACCGCCTTACGAATGTTGCTGTAAATACCTTAATGGTAGTTTCGTAGCCGTATATTTCAATAACGGCGTTGCCGCATGTTTCTTATTCCTGAGCTCTTTAGCTGTGTGCTAAAGAGGGCGGTATTTGAAACAATGTTAGAAGGCGCTGCAGGAGAGGAAAACTGTGATTAAGCTGGGAGCATCTGAGGGAGATACCAGATGAAGAGGTAGGATTAGGAAATCTCATCCCGGACAACAATGCTTGAATCTGGAGATAATGATGCAGTTTCGAAACTTGAAAGACCGGGAATGCGTGGAGCGCTAGGCGCCGACAGAGGGGACCTCTTAAGCTGGCAGCACTAAGGATCATTATTCGGAAATCCATGCTCATTGGGCGGGCTCACTCTGTAGAGGCTCGAATTTCAATCACTAAACGATTGGCTGCATCCTGGAAAATTCTGTTCAATTTTCGCCAGTCCAAAGACAAAGTTTCTATACACGTGCTCCGTAACGCGATTCGCATGTTCGATTTATCGACACCGAAACGCGCGGGCGGAAACTTTACCGCGCGCCAAACCGCAATTTCCAAAAGTCACTCGATTTTATTTCGGGAATTTAATTTCGTCGACGATATTGCGAGCGGATAGAGAAAGAGATCGGAATAAATTGTAGGATGCTCCGGCTGGCATTCCAGCGCGTGCTTCTAGTGTTTACGTGAGGGGCGCCGCAATACACCTTCGATTTCGCACAGCGTCTATGATTGATTGTTAGATTAAGTACAGTGTCCAGAAGAGAATACAGCCGTGTGCCGTGGAGGCTCGGCCGAAGCATGCATACACGTGGATCAATCACGTTCGGTATTGAACTATTGATTACGTTTTGATGCGGTTTGTACTGTGATAGATTGTGGGAGTTTCACGGTTCGCTGAAGCTTGGTTTTTATACGTAGTAGGTACTATCCTTTACGAAAAGAAAACTTTGCCACGTATTTTTTCCCATGATATGTACGTATTAAATGGAATAGATTGTAGCAGCAAGCGATAGTTCCATATTGTTTCGTATTCCCACCAGCCGTACCAGCCAGCCAGCCAGCCAGCCAGTCAGCCAGGCAACCTTCAGTGTATAACTTAACGCAGATTATAGGGTACGGTATATGGCTGTTGCCGCGACCTGACCGAATCCCGACGTACCGACCGCAAACACAAATTACCAGATGAGCGATGGTGAGCTGATGGTGATTTGATGGTGAGACGTGTGCAGACGCCGGCCTGCCTGCCTGCTTGCCTGCCCGACTGCCGGATGGATGGACCGAAGTTAGAATCAACCGTACATTTCCTAACAAAACGGTCGAACGCATGCAGTTTATTTGGAATTATTGATCGCAGACTGGTTGGTTGAAATCATTGGCTGAAATAATCGTGCAGCGATCGGTTTGAGGATTGAGTTAAACATATTAATTACGATCCGAATCGGTTCCGAGTAATTTTTTTAGTTTATCGGTTTGGGTGGTTCGGTATGCGAGGCTATTTTCGGAATCTATTTTTTTTGTCGTTTAGTTTGGGTTTGTAACATTTTTGTAAATAGGTGGCGCACGAACCAGGTTTTTGCGTGTCGTGGTTTTGGTCGCGTTCCAAATAAGGGCAACTCGAAATTTTCATTCAAGCCGTCGACGCATTGTACCGCAAGGTAATTTCTTCGCCATCGCTCGCGCAGTGCTTTTTTATTCAGCGTGCGCGGTGCTGTCGTTCGGCTCCATAAAAAACGAGTTAATTACCTAAACCACCCGAAAGTCTGCATGCTGCTTTTGTAATTTACCAGTTTGGGAATATATAAAGTTTATTTTGTGTTATCGCTAAAAGCAAAGCATGTAGACTCTAACATAAACGAGCAAAAAATTAGAGCGCCCTCCCTTTTTGCTAAGCCCTTAGATGAATAACTGTACATACGCGAAAGATAAAACACATTCCGAATTGTAACTAAATTATTTCGCAGCGAAATCCGTGCGGATTTCAGGGTTTTAAACCGTGGTGTGACCAAATAGAAATAGCAATAAGTTATTGGACGTGCGGTTTGAAACACAATCTACAGCTATCTGGTTGTTTGGGCTTAGCTGTGCTCTAGCCTGCATATAGGCGAGCGCGGCGCAGTGCGGTGGTTTTGTTAATTCCTCAAATCTGCATCTCCCCTAACGTGTAATCAAGAACAGAGGTAATGGCCCATGAATGCAGACGGCAGCCCCCTTCACCCCCATTTGAGCCCCGACCGGGCTAACGATAAAACAACGAGTCTGATACAGATTCGAACTCATCACTCATCGCCACGGCCTAGCTCTTTATTCACACGATGCGAAAGCCGCGTCCACGTGTTTTCACGTTAATCACGCTTAACCCGTCGTCATTAAAATAATTAATATTTCGAACCATGCATATAGTTGTGCACGGTAGAAGCGCGGGCGTAGGTATACTTATTGTTGTTATTCTCAATCTCATGATTGTTTGTAGGGGCCTACTTTTGTTACAATTACGATACATCCGGATCACGGTTTGTATTTAACTTGCACTTTCTGTTCGCTTTGTAATTATTAAAAATGATGCCTTATTATATGCGCGAGGTAATGTTTTATGTGGGGGGCGAGCTAATAACAACAATCGCTCTAATTTCGTGTAGGCCAAAAAATGCAGAGCATTCATCAAAATCCACAGCGAAAACGAAAATGGAACGGTGTACTGGAATCGTTTCGCAATGGGGAGTTCAAACATGCCTTGGCATTTCTGGGAGCAAAACTTAATAGTTGGGTACATACCTGCTACTAAACGCATTTGCACGAAGTTTAGCAATTATTTCACCTGTTTACCAGACTCCAGAGAGCAGTCAAGCGGACTATAAAGACAATACATTATGTTCCACCTGGCATAAGCTAATATTAGAGGTATGTTCTCTGTAATAATAAAATATTTACTAACCATCTCGTTTTCGTGGTGTGCCCACGAGTAAGTTACAAAGTATTACGCTGCTACGCCTCTAGTGCTTCTATTGGCCTGCTGTCATGGAACTATTCTACGTAAGGTATACGAGCTTTTGTCATGCATGTGCATTTACAGAATAATAAACACCGACGACCGCGTGAGACTATTCGGAGATAATATTGCATGCTAAATAGACATGGTTGATTCAAGGTGCAATGCAAGTGTATATCCGTTGTCTAGCCTACTCGATTCAGTGCAGAAACAGGTGTTGTTAGCTCGTCTGAAAAACTTGCACCGTGTAACAGTTCCTTCGCATTTTGAGATGAAAAACACAGGCCTTTCTCGGGTGAAGGGGTTAAACTAGGGTGCAAAAACCCTCGCTCTCCTTCCACTGCAATTAAGTGTCATTTTTCAAGCTTTTAAAACGCGAGTACTGTGCTCTGGAATTTTAATTAACTAATTAATTCAATCAATATTATCGCCAGCAATCATATTATCTATTTGTAAAGGATCGTGCTGCACATATCCTTATAAGTACCTATACCCATGGAAACTATAGATTGATATTTGAAACATAAAAAGAAGATCTTAGATATGGAATAGTTATAGGTCGACGTCACTCGACATGATGTATCATTAAAACCATATTTTATACACTCAACTTTTTCGTGCCGTTTGCGTGATATACGTCCAGCCATGAACCTATCAAAAGCGTTATAAATACACGTAAAGATGGGTAAATGCTGTCTGAAACAGCCACGCTATTCGCCACAGTCGATTTCTGGTCAAGCCAGTTTCCTCCTGCTTCATCGCATCTGTAATTGTTCCAAGTAATTGGTTTCCATGAAGCTTATGCACAGTTGTTTTAGAAAAGTTTGGTAATAGTATGGTTTTTCGTGTGTTATTATAGCCATGTTTGAAAAATACATAACATTTTCTCGTACGGATCGGATGGGAGGGCGTTACACGCTTTCTGAGTGAATACCTATGTATTGACCTCATCTCTAAAGCGTGGACCACATGGATACAGCTGGCCGCTGGGAGGTTATGCAGTGGCGGCTTGTTGGTGAGATCCGCGGCTCCGCCTCGCGTAGCTCTTTCTCTCAAAAAAGGCTGGTTTATCCAGAGACTGAAGCCGAAATCGAAACCGAAACCGAGAA
The DNA here is from genome assembly GCA_003287335.1 of Lednia tumana. Taxonomy (NCBI): domain Eukaryota; kingdom Metazoa; phylum Arthropoda; class Insecta; order Plecoptera; family Nemouridae; genus Lednia; species Lednia tumana. The sequence continues at coordinate 17,097 of QKMV01001031.1, forward strand.
TAGGAGAAAAACGAAATATTTCAAAACCGAAACCAAACGCCCAAGTTATTTTTAAAAGTCCAAAGGACGAAACCGCGGGAACAAACCTTTATTTATGTGGGGGTTTATTTCGGTACATTTCAGTTAACTTCGGTCTTTTCATAGCCAAAAGGCCACAAACAATTCTAACTTTTCAAGTTTTTCAACCCAAAACCTCGAAATTTCAAACTTTATTCGTCATTTTCTAACTGCATTCGACTTGAAAGAGTCAAGGTTTTGTACAAGGTAAGCGGTTAAGCCGCGGGCAAAGTTAGCGGTGAAAAAGCCAGAACATTCGCCCAATTCCACTAAAAAGAGTTGCCAATAAGTCAAGTATCCAAAATACATGGAACTGGTTTCAAACCAATTATTTTTTTCGAAAGAATGAAACCGAAGGCGGAAAAACAAAAAGGCAAGAACAAATACCGAAACCGAAAGTTGAAACGATTTCAGTCCCTGGTTTTAGCACTGCCCAGGAAATGGGTGTATTCTAATGGCCGTGCCAATTTTGGGCTACGCTACGAGGGGTTGGCGGTTACGATTAGGGGAGAATTAAGTGAGTGTCCTTCAAATCGACTCAGAAATAAATGCGAAGTATGGTCATGCTTCCAGTACAGCTAAGGTGGAAGTGTATTACTTTTTTGAGACTCATATCTCCTGACTAATTTCAGCACAATTGTTTTTAAAAAAACTGTTAATAACTGGGTTAAAATGCTGAAAACTTAACTGAAACTGAACTGCCAACGTTTCGCTAACTATTCTGAAAGCTTCAGCTAGCCTAGCCCAGACTAGCCAGACTAGCCCCGATGAAGCTTTCAGAATAGTTAGCGAAACGTTGGCAGTTTAGTGTCAGTTAAGTT
>QKMV01001032.1:0-17972 GCA_003287335.1 Lednia tumana
GTGCCCCGTGATTGTTCCGTTGTGTTGACAGAATACTAATGGATGGATTTCTGGATACTGGATGGTTCTCTGGATAACTTCACACCGTTACTGTCTGTCCCCACCACGAATTTTAAAGCTTGAAAATGGCCAATAGTGTGTTGGGGAAATTGAACTTTGGAAAATGTTTCAGGCCTAACCTACTTCGCGATGTGCAATATGCGTTCTTGAGCTCGCGAATTTCAGACATACTTAGTCAGAAAACTGTAGGAAAGAAAACATCGATAAAAGTTGTTACTCTTACTACAAATTTCAGTGCATGCTTATTTGGGGGTTAAGCCCACTTCATATCTGTCATTTTTTTTTCGCAGGGATGGGTGAAGTCTTTAAGAAAGATGAAAGACAACATTTTTATAGATGTCGATGATGGCTCTAGTTCCCAAAGAATCCAAGTGTTTTGCCCTAAAAATTTGATGCCGCCGGCTTTAACTTATGGGTCAGCTGTTGAGGCAAAAGGGGAACTTCAGATCACTTGTAAAGGGCAACTGGAACTCGTTGCTCATGAGGTTGACGTGCTTGGACCATGCATCGTTATGGATGGCTATCCATTCGTTCCAAAACAAACCTATGCCCCTGATTATTTACGTCAATATCTTCATCTTCGTTCAAGAACAAGCGCATTTGCTGCAATGTTACGCGTCAGGGATGCAGCAACACAGTCATTCAACAGCCACTTCCATAGCAAAGGCTACATAAGTATCCATTCTCCAGTTCTAACGTCAAATGATTGTGAGGGTGCTGGGGAAGTTTTTTCTGTACGGCCAGACAATGAAAACCTAATTAAATCAATGGCAAAAGAGGGCGTTTCACAAGCAGAAGCATATTTCAACTCTAAGACCTACTTAACAGTGTCTGGACAGATGCATTTAGAAACTGTTGTGAGGTAGTGACAAAAAATTGTTAGCATTCTTATTATTAAAACGGTTCTAGCGTACGGGAAGTTGGATGACGCCAAGACAGAGGATGACGGGTTTCCCAAAATCTTTTAAATACTTCATTTGTGCTCGTATCTGACATATTTTTAGCTTTTATGCTGATATATAAAAAAAAAAATTAGGAAGTGAAAATATTTCGAGCACAAAATTATTGGCTTTTTTTTTTTTCGTACTACCATCCAAACCACTATTCTTTTGTTTATTTGTACAGTTTCGTAGCTTACAGCTATGAATATATCAATTAGGTACCTACATCTGAAAACAGATTTATATTTGCAATACATTTGCTGCTTACTGAAAATTTGGTTTCGTCACTTTGCCGTAACAGGTTTCAAATGTAATGAACCGGGACAAAAAATATCATTTGAGCCGAGTGAAACAGGATCGAATAAAAAGAAACTAAATTTTTGTGTTAGGGAAACTCTTGAATCTTCCATTTTCAGAAGTTTGATGGCTACATTGACATCCATGAGCTAGAAAATTAAAAGACATCATCCTAGAAGCTATAAGCTTATAGGACGTCAATGGATTGAGCTTAAAACTAAACTGTGAAATCCCTGAACATTTCCAAAAATATATATGCAAAAATGGAATAATATGTTGCCGGTAATTGGTAATTTTCCTTTGGTCTTATCCCAAAGCCATAAAGCCTACATTTTATAAACAGTCGAGTAGCCAGAAATATATCTAAAACGAACATTGCAACGATTTTGGGAAATACTGTTGTAATCCAACTCCCTGCTGCTTGAGTTAAGTCACCGCTTTTTAGGAAAAATATGTAATTTTTTCTGAGGCTTTTGCATTGCTTGCCCAACATTTATCTGGCATCTTCAGTATTTTTTTAGTAATATTCAAGGAACACAGATTTTCTATAGAGGTTTCACCAACAACTCAACACAGTCCTGGTGTGTGTACGCTGTACCTTTATTTCCATTCACACAATCGCAGAGCTCGAAGATGCCAGACATAAGTTTGGTGAAGCGTAACAAGAGCCTCCATAAAAATCGTAGAGGTCGTTCCTTTTATTAATACCGAGTACTACGACATATTCTTACATATTTTCACATTTCTTTTTCAAACCAGAAATCTAACAACATGGTTTTTATGACAACTTTCCAGATCCTTGAGTAAAGTATACACATTTGGGCCAACTTTTCGTGCAGAAAACTCGAAATCTCGTCTGCACCTCTCAGAATTTTACATGCTGGAAGCGGAAGTTGCATTTTTAGACAATCTCGAGGGTTTACTGAGCGTTATAGAAACGATGCTGAAAGACGTCACCAATGCCCTCCTGGACACATCTGAAGAAGATATCGACTTATTACACAAAACTAATAAAATGGACAAGTCGGTTGTTATCGAAATGGCTAAACGGCCCTTTGGTGTACTTTCGTATGACGAAGCCATTGACATCTTGAAGGCGAATTCGGTAAACTTTTCCTCGCCTGTTAGTTACGGAGAAGGATTGGCAAAGGAACACGAACTGTTCCTCGTTCAGCATAACGACAATATACCTGTTTTCGTTGTCGATTGGCCAGCTCAAAGTAAACCATTTTACATGAAATCAAACAAGAACAACCCAACAAAGGTAGGAATCGTCACTGATTTAGTCACCCATCAGAGATAAGCAAGGAGAAATATAGTACTAAGTAGTCCCTGTCCAGAAAATTGGCTTAATGGGCACAAAATAACATCGCCGTTGAAGATTGGAACGAGCCTGACACATCTTGTCAAGTGACCTGTGATCTTGAAAAACCAAAAATAGGATCGAAAATGGCAGGAACTCAAGAAGTAGCAGCCTGCTCTTTAGGGGCACCCAAACTGGTTAAAAATTTGAACTGAATCGGCTCAGATGTTTGCAAACCAAATTTCTAAGTTCTGATTTCAAACTTTTCTGGAATTTTTTCTTCTAACGTTTTTGTAGATTAGGTTTTCAGTTTTGCAAGTACTGAAACGTGGCAGCAACTCATTTCAACCATTGCAATTGCGTCATGAAATTTTAAAATTAAAATTTCTGGGAAATTTCTACTAGTTTTTAACAGAACGCACGTTCTATTTCATGAAATATTTCAGCGGCAAAAATTTCACGATATTTTTACAGACCAGAATGTCCTGTTAAATTTCTTTTCTTCTCAGTGGCAGTTCCTCATCCAGCAGCAAAATTCATTTTAAGAAAGGTTTGGTTGGATTGTTTTAAGTGCAAACCTGAAGAGGTTTGGTTTTAAAATACAAGGTTTGCGCACCACTACTGCTTACCTCTTGTATGGCTTTCATGCACATGGTTGCAGTTACAAGATTAAGTGCTAAGGTTCAAAGTATTCACTCTACATCCTCCCCTCCCCCAAGTTGGTATCATTTATGAGTATATTGGGCTTTTCACTCGTGCATACCGTCATGACTCAAGATCCTAGTAATTTTCTCCCACTAAAAGGAAAGAATCTCAAACGACCGTTCATAAATTAGGCTCCAAAAAAATATGTATGCGCCAAAAATACGTTGGGTTTGAATACGGAAAAGAAGGAAGGTGTACCTTACCATCAGGAGTAACGGAAGAAACCATCAGCAGTTTACCAGCTGCTTCTTATGGTAGGTGCACTTCACTTCTTTTCTAAATCCAAACTCAAAGAATTCCAGACTTTTGGCACTCTACTTCCGAACTAGTACACGCTAATGCTATTTCAGCTTAAATTGCATACATTAATGTGGATCTGTGAAAACTTTTTTTGTATACATTTGTGATCAAATGGTGATTTGAAAGCAAGGAAACACAATCTTTACAGGTATCACAGGAAATTTGCAAAAATTTGGCCAGGAACATGCCCCACTAACGAATCAAAATATTGGTGATATCAGTCTCATACTTTCATATATTTCTATCGAAATTCAATAAAATTTCTCGTTACAACCCCTGAAGTGTGGTTAATCGATGAGTTTGAATCTCGTTACGATCGGACTACTGATTCTCTCCCTTTGACGAACTAGGAATAGGTCTGCGCATGTTATTTTACGCTCATTTTTGACCCAATTTTTGCGAAAAATTTCCGGGTATTATATCTCCCACCTGAAGAAAGTTTAAGCCGGTGCTGTCATAGCAAAATCCACTAGTGTTTTTTAATTTTTGCAGGTGTCTGCTGTCGATCTCTTGGTGCCAGCAGTCGGTGAGCTCTGTGGTGGAAGTCTCAGGGAAGACGATTACAATATTCTCAACGACAGACTAGTTGATGCAGGATTAGACAAGTCCCTGGCGTGGTACCTCGAACTGAGGAAATTTGGAAACGTCCCCACTGGCGGTTTTGGAATGGGTTTCGAGCGATACCTGCAGTTGTTATTGGGCATTCCAAACATTAAGGATGCCATCCCGTTCCCAAGATGGGCACACAACTGTAAATTGTAAGCTACTAGGGCAAGAAGGTTTTTTGAACTGGGAAGTGAGATGTACCTATTACATAGGTAATTTATAATAAAAATCTGTTGAATTATTATTCAGATAAATGTATTTTTATTGATACCAAATCCAATTCTACATACATTAATACATCCATCTTGTACTCCCATCTTCGATGTCTCTGGTGCCAAACGTAATTGTGAACACATGGATAACTTCTTTACTTACTAACCTACGGATTATTGTATTCCTTCACAACGATGCCAAATCTCAACTGGAAATGAAATTCTTAACATAACAGTACACAAGCTAACAAGACCCATTCAATTGGAGCCAGTATTGAAACAGTTGGTGCCTGTTTTAAACTAAATGTTAGCGGTAATGGGTTAAATTATAGGTACAATGTTTAGCAAAAATGTCAACGCCATCTCACTTTATTCAATAATATCGAAATAATAAACAATTACTTTTATTGTAATGAGGGAATGCAGCTTATAAAATAACAAAAACAACTTTTACTTACATAATTAGCTAGTACACATCTATGTATGCATTTCAGTATTTAAATATCATTTACCTAGCAGATACGTCAAACGATTTTCCGCACAAGCCTCCTCTACGTTTCCATTAACAGTACTTAGTACTTACTTAGATAGAAAATGATGATATATGTAAGACAATACTAAATCACAAAACTGGCCCTGCATAACAAAAGTTCCGAATCACACGGGTCACTATCGTGAAACCACTCGGCACTTTACATAATCGAGCACAGCCCTGATAAATCCGTGCCTTTTTTCACTGGTGGCAACACCATTAGTTGCCTGCCTACGAGCTTGGGCTTGAGCCGTTCGGGAAGTGGCGTTGTTTCCACTCCCGGCGGGGGTGGCTCGTTATCCTCCTCACTCACCGTCCTCCCTTCGAACGATACATCACCGTTCTCCTCTTTGTTCGTATTTGATGACTCTGCATCCACTGCACTCGGAACTTCGCGCACTAAAAAAGGTTTGGTTATGTTGATCTTGATTTTGCTGCCCGCAGTAGCGATGTTGGTCTTGGGTGCGTCGAACTGGACGTTCCCGTCGATGGAGGAGACCACGGCGGCGTGCGTCGTATCTGCAATCGGTTTTGGTGCCTCTTCTACGGCTATAATGATGGGCATCGCGTCAGAGCCCGCAGAGTTGTCATCGGGCTCCAGCTTGACAGTTCTCGGACCAAATAGTTGTAGTTCCACAGTTTCTAGGATGTCGTCTAAAAGAACACCAACGACCAGTTCTCCTTCCGAACGGCCAAGTCTGTCATCATCTGTATGGGAAAGAGTCACATTTGTAATATTTATACAACAAAAACAGGAATAAATAACAGTTTACTAATAAAATTCAATTTGAATTAAGCATCATACCTTCGAGGTTTTTAATTGTAAGATCTTCACTGACGACATCAGCTGACGACGGCTCCTCTTTGATTTTTATTAGGATAGCCTCCACTTCAGGTAAAAGTCCATCAGTTTCAACTTTGACTTCATTGATATTTGTTTCCATCATTTCCTGACCATTTTCTTCAGATTTTGGCACATCTTCCCCATTCAATTCCAGTTTCACTTGGACTACTTCCATTGCTTCTTCCGTCACTTCATCCTGTATTTCAATCTCAGCAGATTCTTCTAGCTTGATAGAAGCAGACTGTAAAGAAAGATAAAATTAGCTATCTCTTTAATAGCATTTAAGTAAAGTAGTGCCAATTGGCTCGTGGAATTGTTGATTTACAAAGGCCTCAGCTCAGATGTGTCAAATAAACAGTGAACACTTTTTAGAATATTAAAATCACTTCAAAAATACCTGCTTGCTCGAGGACTTGAACCCCGGACCTTTTGCTAACATGGCAACTGCTCTATCACTGAGCTAAGCAAGGTACATGTACCTTGCTTAGCTCAGTGGTAGAGCAATAGGTCCAGGGTTCAAGCCCTCGAGTAAGCAGGTATTTTTGAAGTGATTTTAATATTCTTAAAATTATTACTAGCCGCGTAATGCTTTAAAAGTTTATTCCTTGTCATAAACAGTGAACACCTCCAAACTTTCAATGTTTTGATTACCATTTCTACTTTCTATTACCGCTCAACTTCAACTAAAACTACATAAATCGACTGCATTCGGTTGGCGACTCACTTTGAAGTCGTCGTAGCACAGCGGATGGTAGATCTTTCCGTCGACGCGCACTGCTAGTTTCAGGTGCCACTCCTCACTCTCTTCGTTGTAGAACTCCTCGAACCTATCGTGGCACATCTCGCAGAACGGAACCTCGGAGTTCTCGCCCACCGGAACGCTCGGGATGACGACGGGCTCATTTTCCTCCGCGCCTGCCGTCGCCTCCATTTGCTTCTCAAACCAGCTTGGAGCTGCGAGCGGAGAAGAGAATTAATGTTAGATTCACAGCCAGGAGTTTGGTAAAAAATGCCACGTGTTCAAATGCAGCCTTTTTCTTACAAATGTATCCGAATTAGGTGTCGTACGTTGTGAAAAAACCAATGGAATGTTTGCAAGACAAAGCTTTTAATTTTAATCGAATCGATTGACACTTTAAAATGTTACAGCTTTTTTCTCAGTTAACCAAAAACCGAAAAAAAAGTTAAAACGTTTGTTTTTCCCTGAAGCAAACAGAAGACGGAACTGAAATAAATCTCTGAACTCGAACCAAACCAAAATAAAAAATAGTCTGCATCCCTAGACATGATCAATGCTTTTCTTAAGGCATGAAAAATCCCTCACTGCTAGTTGCCTCCAAAATGCTAGCACGTGGTTTGTTTTAAGCACTATTTTGTTACCATTATTCAGAGAATTAAATTATTCTACGTTTCTGTCAATATCTGGTTTCATAACTAGAAAATTTCAAAACAGCTGACGTACACAAATATAGCGGCATTTCTGTATTTTTCTCGTCAGCAGCGACTCTCAAGCAAGGTGTAGGTTTTAGATACGATTTGTCTAAAAAAGTTTCACACACGAAACGTACCTCTATGGTCGTAGTCTTCAATCTCCTCAAATTGTATCCAGTCGGAGACATCGTAGTACCACTTCCGGCTCTGCGCCTTGCGTGTGTTGTCCCGGTCGCGGCGGTTTTGCCGGAAATGCCAGTCCAAGTGCTGGCTGTACTTTAGCGCCTCTTCCGGCGGAAAGCGAACTCCACACGAGCTGCATTGGATGCCCGAGTACAGTGTCGCCACCATGCCAGGTTGGCGCCTGCAAGTCGGAGATTTGAGATGGTGAAAATCACATCGGGAAACACCGTGAATGAAAATCTCTCATTTCTGTTAGCGATAGCTAAATATTTGTTTGGACTCCAGCTGCAGATAACCTAGCTTTTCTTGACATTTAAATAACAATGCAATAGCATCATATCGCTTTGAGAATTTTGAGTGCGGTTCGATCTCTACTTAACAAGATTATGGCTCAAGTCCAAACATTCCAAAAGTTGTATCATATATAGATCACAGATTTTATGTACCAAGTGCACTCAATGTACGGTCCAAAGTACAAACTACCAAAGTTATTTATGACAAGATTGAAGCTACATGTATTGTATCTCTATCTCTATTTTCTCAGTAATGTTACACAATTCCTTTCTCAGCATCTCAACTATCCTATCAGCCATTTGGCACTCCAATAACATACGTAAATTATCTAAGGCATAAGTGCTAATCAGAGTTAAAATGGATGTAGAGTGCCAAAAGGCTGGAATATTTTGTTTTGGATTGAAGCTGAGAGGAAGTGCTACTTATCAAAATAAGAAAATTATAAGCACAGACAAAATTGAGTTTTCGATGCTCTTCTCTAGGGTTGAAGAAGGCGCATGCCAAAACTTAACTCAATTTTCTTTGCATATAGTATTTACAAGTTTCTGCTTTTGGTACGTCGAGCCTCCTTTCTTATCCAATCCACGAGAACATCAAAGTAAACAAACTTTCAGAGAGAAGCCCAATGAATTTTCTGCATTAGTTTTTTTTTATTTATTATTATTACTTAGGCATGTAACTTACACTCTCAATGTTTCCATTGAACGGAAATCTACTCGTTTCACGATCCTCGGCTCTTCGACCACCTTTTTCTGCTCGACAACAGGAATCTCTTTCAAATCCTCGGCTGCAGTGGTCACGATTCCTGTGGCTACCAATTTCTGGAAAAGCTCGTTGATGTTGATGTCCCTCGAGAGGAATGGAAGGAATCCACCGCCCACCGATCCAACATTACTAGAGGGTAACGTAGAAGGTTCGTCGGGCCTAGATGAACTAGTGCCATCTTGCGATGTCGACTCGTGGTCTACTTGATAGTCGAACCCAGAAGACGGGGCGAGAGTTGTGGGCATCAGACTTGTAAGCATGTCTAAAGGCACTTGACCACCTGAAAGCAAAAAGAAATTCATTAATAATACTCTGTAATGTGGCAGCCACACTGCCACACTCGTGAGAAAATCAGTTACGCCCTTTTTATTTTCGAAAGCTTACCTGTCCTTTCGTTTTTGAAGAACACACCCTGAGGTGACGGAGATTCGTAGAGGCTTGTTCTAGCAACTTCAGGCATGATTGGATGCTGAGGTATCATTCCTGTACCTAAAATACGAAAAAATATTACTATTTAAAAATTCGAGTTAAACTGGGGTCAGCAACCTCTTTTGTTCATTAAAAATATCTAATACAGTTACAGCAAGTATGCATGTCACCAAAATATACATGTTTGAAAATAGCTGTGTAAAAACCTAGCTTCCAAGCACCACAGGGAACACTCACAATTAAAGAGGTCTCAGCATCCGTAAAAGACCCTAACAATTTGTTAGGCACTGTCATTTCCTTCACTATGAATGTTTGTGAAAATAAACTAGGCTATGGAATCGACTTCTATTTTTGTAAATTAAAACTAAATTAACTGCTCTCTTGTATAAAAGTAGGTACACAAAGCATTTTTGTTGCCTATCCTGATATCCACATGGTCTCTTTCATAAATTAGCAAATTCATTAACCCTTACACTGCTACAATTGCGTATTTGGATTGAGCTATCATATTTAAAAATAGTGATCTGATTGTCGGTAGAGAGAAGTCATGACATTTCTATCAGTTTTGAAATCAACTTTGATGTTTACACTGAAAATACCCAGCCCAGCAGGCTATTCTCAAACCAGAAGAAACTCAGCAGTAAAAGGTTAATGTGCTAGCATTGTTAAAGCTACTTACCGAAGGTGGGTAGCGTTGAATTTGCGCTTGGGCCGCTATCGCCTGCACCGTTGCTGACTTCATGCTCCGGTCTTGGAGGCGAAGGCAGTCGTCCACCTTCCATGTTACGCAGACTCACATAGCCTGGCATGACTCCAGGAGGTAGCCCAGAGAAGCGAATGAAGTGTTTCTTGTTTCGAACGACAATCGGCATTGGCAGGCCGCCGAATTCAACGTCAAACGGCCGGCCGTTAATCAACACCGTGGTTAAAGCGTTGACAAACCTTAGGATGTGAGGCTTGTTTTCGATATCAAACCTGTAAAAAATGTTCAGAGTCATTCCTAAGTTGATCTAAGCTAACTAAAATTACAAAATTCTACTACCAGTTGTCTCTATATGCTTTTATTTGGTATAGAGGTGTTAAGCCAGAGAGGCACATTATTTTTCGATAGCAGGCGAAATAATTTCAAAAAAAGGTTCCTTAGTAGCTAACTGCACATTTTTAATACCATGAATAGACAAATTTCATAGTTACCATTCCAGAGTCAATACGAACTAAACGAAAGTTATCCTCATAAGGACGGCATTATGCACTTGCGGGTTTATACCCTGGTAAGTTATACGTCCCTTATTTTTAAAACCAAAAAATCCAGCCTTTTGGCATTCTACATCCATATACATAAAGCTAGGATCAGTTGCAGCAGTTCACATGCTTTATAATATGCCAGGAGCCTTATTTTTTTTGGATTTTACCCGTTAGGCATTTGTGAAATACCCATTGTCCATTGGCCACGAGTCAACATCCATTACCTACTAAAATCAAGAGCTTCCCGATTGATTCACCACGTAATTTGCTAATTCGTGATCTGTAAAAACTACTAACGCTTAAGAGAAAGCAGCCTAAGTAAAAAGTATCAAACGGAACTGACCTCTGTGGCTTGGAGTCTAGGAATACAGGAACCATTTGTTTGGCGTCGACTATGAGGTTGATCTTGCCCGCGCAGAGGTCCAGCCTCTTCACATAGCCAAGCTTGACCTGTGGAGGAGGTCCCTCCAGCTTGACCGAGCGCACCTTCCCGTCTATTTCCACGTTGACCGCCGGCCCACCAAAGTAGCACTCGTACCACTTTCCGTCGATCCACAACTCTCTTGTCGGAGCGCCGAAGCGGATACTGAATGGAAAACCGTTTTGTTAGTGGATTTTGCCAGTTTACAGAAGCAGTTTTCAAAGAAATTGTTTTATAAATACTGGAACAGTCAGGAACAGGTATTTTTAATAAAACAAACGATACAAATAAAAAAGATGGACTCATCAATTGTAGGCACATCAAACGATTATGTCTGAAACATTGAAAATGTCCTTTTAGAGAGGTTTAAAACCAATTTTTCTATCGATTTTTGAACTGGCGATTTTATCGAGAAGTATTCAATGTGGAAAGGAGCTATTATTTGTGGACATTATGGTTGGCAGATACATTATGGTTGGCAGATCTGCTCAACAATAAAGCAAATTGGACAAAAGGAAAAACTAGGTATACATCTTCATAAAAAAAAACAAATAAGGGAACTCGAGTAAAACCTGGTATTTAACCACTTCCGAATAAGTTTTATCTGCTGAACAACTACGGTGACAACCAACCACAAGCAATGGTTTCCTAGTGGCTCGGAGGATCTCCGGAAGAACTTCGGACACTATAATACCGGGCCTCGGCGTAAAAACCGTTTCACCGCAAACGAAATCAACACTACTCACTTGTGCGTTGCGCCGTCGATTACAAAGTCTCGGTAGGGTTCGTTGAAGGCGCAAGAGATCGAGTCTCGTTCTCGGTCGTCGAACATAACCCTCCTCGTGCCTCGCTGGAAGAGGACTTCTCTCGGGTCGTCCCAACTGACCATCGTCAACGCCGTGTCTCCGTAGTAGCGAATCTCACGCGGGTGTCCGTCGATGTTGATGGTCCTCATCGTGTCTTTGGCAATGTGGTCGAGTACTAGCGGGTCGGCGAGCGGTAAGTCTTCGCTGGACGGTATGCTTTGTGGAGCGGGGAACGCGTCTTGTTGCGGAATAAACGGATCGAACCTGGATGGTGGTTAGAAAATAAGCCGTGTTACACGCCAGTTAGTGCGGTTTTTTCGAGCGGTTGGTGGCCAGGTAGCTTCCAATGGGCAGATGCTTACTGGAAGAGATCTCTTGGAACTAGCACACTATACAGTTGACACAATGTGGGTTGATCAATAACGATCTTGATGAGGTTGAAAATAAAAGTCCTGGTTGTGTTAACCACGGATTTATTTTTACGCTCAAGATGGGATTTAAGCTGGGCTTCCATGAGATTCGCAATGCGCAACGATATTTCCCAAACTCGTGGGTTTTTAGCCAACCAGACTAGAGTATTATTGACGTTATTGTAATTCTGCATTTCCGATGGGCTGGGAAAAATTCGCTGCGAATTTTGCAGCGATTGTCTCATCGAAACACTGCTCAAGAAAAGTTACGAATAATCTAGACAGGTTTCGTCGTTAAAAAAACAATGCCACATGTGTCTTTTCGTCCATTTTTCAGGAGACACACAAACGAGGTGTTTCTACAGTCCACTCATATCGTACACATAAATGGCGTTGCTTCTTACCGTTTGAAACTTTCGCAACTCTTGAGTCAGCCAATGGAATTTAACAACAATTCAGACAGAAAACAACGTTTGTTTCAAACATCAGTAGCCCGGAGTTGTTTGTTAAGCTACAATATGCAGATATTTATCGACTTACATTTTTTTCTGTTCCCCTTCAAATCCAGAAATGCCAGTAGGCATAGGTCCGGCAGCCATCGGGCCAGCAGGCATTGGTCCCATATTTCCAAGGGGCCCACCGGGACCCATTCCAGGCCCCATGGGAACTCCACTCAAGGGGACTCCTCCCATGGGTGGTGCTCCTACCATCGGCAGTCCCATCGGCATGAACGGCTGATGCGGCTGCCTCCAGCGGAAGTTTGCTTCCACGCCCTGCGGCATCATGAACGGCTGCTGCTGCTGGTGGTGCATCGGTCCCATTCCGGGCTGGCCGTGGAGCCAAGGGTTCGGAGGACGCTGCCATGGCCAGTTGTTCGTGTTTGGTCCTCGCGGATTGCTACCGGGAAATAGTGGTGTTTTTAGAAAGAAGTAGAAATAGAGTTAGGTACAGACGGGAAAACGTTTCGAAGAAAAGACTATGCAGCTTGGTGAATGAGTTGCATTTAAGTTTTTTTATTGCTCAGTAAAAATTGTTTTCTTGGCTTGTTTGTTGTTTTTGCATACCCTAAGAAAGCCAGAGTACAGTTGGTGAAACGTTGGTGGAAATTAAATTTTGTACTTGCCCCATAACCTAGTTTTTGTTACATTTCTCGTGTATTTTTAGTTTAAATGTGCAAGCAAATCAACTAACGCAAGTTAAAGCAATTTTGTAAGCGCATTGCCAATCATGGGAACTTGAAGGCATTGCCATGAGATTTTGCTTTAGGTCTATTCATAGTTTAGATAAGCTACTGCAGTCATTCTCGGCTATGATTGAAAAAATTTCGTAGGACTCACAATCTCAAGTCCTGGATAATTTTGCAACCTTTCTGGAATGCACTCGATTGGGGTTACTGCCAATGACACAAACGTAACGGATTGTAATGAAATAGGGACTCACCGATTCATTCGCTGGCCTGGCCGGTATCGGTCCTCGTCTCGCTTTCGTGGGGGAGAACCGGACGGGCGGTGGTCGCTTCCGTCGCTGCCAGGACTGAATGCAGGCCCGCTGCCATCGTCGGAAACCGGTGACAGGTCCATCCGACTGCCCTTGAATTTCGAGTTCTTCCTCTCCCACTTCTCGTCCCTTCGCTTAGCTTCTCGGAGCTTCTTAGTTTCGTTCAGTTGGACAACCTGTCAGAGGAACAGCAAATAGGTAAGTCTCCTTAGATCCAGATTGCCATTTTATTTACTATTTATGGGTAGAGAATTTCTGGACGGTAAGTGTACTTTTAAAAATCCTGTGCTTTATTAGATTCAGTTAGTCACTTAAAAAAAAGTAGAATTTGTCATGCTGCTGAAAAGGCACACCAATGTCTTAGTTGCAGTTTATGGCTAAATGATACCCGAGCATACCAATAGGAAGCTTATCTTCATGTCAAAAGCTGGGCAACAGACTATCACCGCAGTTAAATGACGTTATAGTAGTATAACAAGGAAAACAACGATTTTCATCACCCAAATACGTGACCAATTTAAACTAACATAGACCGTTTGAAAAATATCGTAGGCAAAGAGAAAAAAAAGTCTGCATTTTACGCTGAACTCGTCAAAAAAAGTCAGTTATCAGTCATCACATGACACTTGCCAGTTAGAATGATTGAAACAGGGGTTTAACATTTAATAATTAGAGATAAATAGAAGCCTTTCGATAGCAGGTCATCTGACGCAACAAATTCTAGTTATGAGAGCAAGTATTCTGCTGAGCCCTGAAATCTAGAAATCAGTCCAGCCTATTTTTTAGTACTTTCAAGAAACAACAGGAACGGGATTGACAAGAACAGTAGGACCATAAACGTCAGTTTCCGTGGCCCTAACTATTTCACAACTCAAGTTTAAAACTTAATATGAAAGAAACCTAACCAAATGTGACATTCTTCTAAGAAGGCAACAAGTTGATGTGCTTACCTGCGTGAGCAGAGTGTTGTATTGAGTGAAATTAAGCAGTCCACTCTTGAGCTGCTCTTGCGCCTGAGAGACGATTGTGTTGATGTTACCGTCTGCGTCCTCCAGAGTGTCTTCGCCGTGCAAACGCATGTCGGTATCCCCTGATCGCCGCCGCTTGTCTTTGCGCTCGTCTTCTAAAGGTTCATTGGTGCGTTAAGTTATTTCAACGTTGACGGAAAGGTACTGTTATGGGCAATATTGGCCTTTCAATAGGACTGAGACATAACTTGTTCATAAACTTTGTTAGAGAAAGTGATGTATAACTTGTTACTGAGCTACGCATAGTGGGAATATGTTTGCTTTGTACTTGGGGTGTTAAGTGCCAGATCCCAGCTTTGGTTTTCCGTGAATTCCCACCTCTCTGCACTGGACACAGCGGCCTAATTAGTTATTTTCTTTTAATTTAAGTAGTACATCTCATGGATTAAAGGACCCATAAGAGGCTAGGTGTATGCAATAATGATAAAAAGTTGAATATATTAAGAAAAAGAAGAATGATCTAAATCATAATATGATAGTAAAATTTTCCTCAGCTATAAGTATAACTGTAAGCTAATCAACTGGGTAGTGTGCCTTGCTGTCTAGTAAAATGTAGAAATTTTTAGAGCATTTTCTTTTCCTTTCCTGGGCACCAGGCTTGTGCAAACCGCATAGCAACTTCGGAACTATTAGTTTAGTTATCTTATAGTAAAAAAAAATGCAGTAGTCAGGTTTAGTGTCCGTCTGTATTTTATCGGCCAGTTTATGATTCGTTGAGAGTACTGGAGCATACGCTGGCACAAACGGAGGTCATTACAAAGCAAAACGAAAGAAAATCAAATTACCTAGCCTGGTGAAAAGAAGTGGTCGTCCTAGCCGGTCCAATTTCCCGGGCACAGGCTTTTTTCCGTAACGATCACGATATGAACTGACGATTGGTGATTTAGGTCCTTTGAATCTATAGAGAAAAGACCGTGTTACAATCGTAGTAAAACAACCGGCAAAACCTATCGAGAAATAAATGTAGTAATATTTGCCATTACTTGGACCAATCTTTCGCATCTCCGTTTCCTCTAACGTCAACAGCTTTTCCTTTGCAAGCCGGCTTTTTATTCTCCGGTTTCGGGGAAGACGACCTCTGTCTGTCGTCAGCGTCGCATATCTTCACCGTCAACGGCTGGTTAGATATTATTGGCGGGGGTGGCGGAGACGGTTGCCGAGCCGATTTCCCTGCCAATCTTCGGAGGTCGACGTCCTCATTTCCGAACAGGCTGCAGATGAAAAGAGTTACCTTGTAGATGGGGACATGATTGAAAATAATCCAGATAGAATTTCATTCACACGAGTGTAACTTCAAAAATGCAGGGGGTAACACAAGGTTGTTAGTGTAAAGACACCACGCATTAACGACACGCTCAAATATTCAGAATTTGTTTGAACTGATTTTACGAACGCGAGCCCCTGCACTATGTACTCCTCAGAAATGCATGCGAAACTCAAATATTTCCTTTCAAACTCCTTTCCAGGGCCAAGAGATTAGCATTTTCAAAAAAACTGACTACAAAATGGCTTGAAGTCTAATAAATCCACTAAAACTCCATACGTTTTTGTTACGTTTACTCCTTACCTCTTCAGGGACAAAATCAGTCTCAAATTTAATGGAATTAAATATGATTATATGCTTTGATTTATACACTTTTTTCCTCTGAAGGAGTAAACTTTATGAAAACGTGCAAGTTGTAGTAAATTTCGTAGCGTTCAGCCCAGTGTGATCACTTTTTTTAACTACTAAGATTAGGAGCTAGACGAGAGTCTTGACAAATGTGCAGATCAGCACTTTTACCATAATTGAAAGTCGTACACTAACATTCAAAGCGTAACAAAACGTTAAGATTCACTGTTTGCAACTTACATGTCGAACATTTCGGCTTTGCTTTTCTTATTCGGTGGTTGGTCACCCGTTTCTCTATCCGCAGACAGCCTTTTTTTGCCAGGAGAGCTTGCCCCGGGTGTTTGCCGCAAGTCTACATCTTTGCCCACATCCAACGGAACAAGGCCAAGGGGATCTACGAGTGGTGCTGAAACGAATTCTTTACACATTAATATTCACAATAGCACTCCAGTTCATAGCAAACATACGCAATAATTGGTGTTCAGATGATAGTAGCGCAAAAATTCCCCCACATTTCTTTAGGAAATTTGAACTAAAAACTAGTTTAACAAAAAGAGAAAAACCATGCAAGAAAAAGGCAGGCTATCTGGCAATCCTGAACAAAAATGTGGAATTTTAAGCGCAGGTTGCCAAGATGAATATGCTTGGTTTCAACCTATCAATTATTAATTTAATTGAACACAATTTCCCAGAAACTACAGACAAGTTGCGACTAGCCTAACAATAGAAACTGAAATAGTGTCAAATTAACTGGATGTAAAATTGGATGGCGTAAATCGGTCCAATCGCTGAAGAGACGTTGTAAAAAACCCGGTCCCAAGTTACCAATGTGACACAAATGTTATGCACAAATGCTTTGGATCAAGATAAAATGTTGCATGAAACACCAGATCGTAACTCTATGATTACAACACTAGTGTGAGTTGGCGGTTTCGCTCTCTTTTGAAACAGCTGTTGGCCCTAAAAAGGGCCGAAAAACTGGAGGCCGCCGTTTCGACGGCATCAAGTTTGTCAGCCCTTTTTAGGGCCAACAACTGTTTCAAAAGAGAGCGAAACCGCCAACTCACACAACATCAACATCGCCTCTCAAAGCCTCCGTACATCCATTACAACACTTGCCGAACGAAACTCCGATATCTTGTTTCTCACGCTTGCCAGTACTGGGAATATCAGGGGCAAAATTTCTGGTTCAAATCAGGGACGGAAACCGTTTGAAGTTTCGCTTTTTGCTCGTGCCCTTTTCAGGTTTCATTTTTTCTCGATATATTGGTTTTGAAACCAGTTAAAGCTGGTTCACTTTGGTATATTGAAAATGTAACATATTTATTTAAAAGTAATTCGGTGAAACTAGAATATTTTCTGCCTTTTTTACCGCTAACGTTGCCCGAGGATTGAACCCATACGAAACCTTGTCTCTTAAAAATTGACTTCCGCTAGAAAATGGTTCAAAATTGTTTGAAATTTGGAGATTTCGTTACACTGCAATCTTCTACCTTACAGATAGAGGATTATAAGTGGCTAATCGTACATCATAATCACCTGAGTTCACAAATTTTATTTTCTAGCATACTGTTTGCATATTAATATCATCCATTTGGTATTCAAATTAATTTTGTACCAAGCGGCCATTCAGCTATTAAAAACCCCAAATAAAATGCCATAATTTTTTCCCGGTTTCTTTCTTGGGCTATCTAAAATAACGTTTTCGGTTTCGAAAAATGTCATTTTCTTCCGTTTTCGGTTTCAGTCCCTGGTACAAATGCAATGCGGTTAGCCAGTTAACAAGTAAGCATAGATACAAATTCTTGATGCTTCACAGCCTTACAGGTACAGCTGCAATCACTCACTGACCAAATTGTGCGTAAGCCATTAGAGTAAGCTACCTAGTAAAAAAATTGTTGTCAGGTTTCCATTGAGCGCCATTTAAAAACGGGTTGAACTACTGCATGGGTACAACACTTAAATCGAAGTGGCATCAATGGACCACTAGCGTTCCAGAGGCGATCAACATTGGGGGATTTTTAACGCCATAAGAAAAGCATTGTCCCCCA
>QKMV01001033.1:0-17954 GCA_003287335.1 Lednia tumana
TTCTTTTTGTAAATCACGTGATATCTGGGGAGAAAAGTAGTGATATCTACAGAAAAAAAGTTACACAATCGCCCTCCAGTTCATTTACCCGCTAAGTGCTGCAAGTTGGAATTAAATGAGTACATTAGTATACAAAATGCATTCTCGAGGTTGTGATGGTCGATGGAAGTCAGACCCGGGACGCTCTCCGTTCGTTGAGAAATGGTTTTCAAGTTCTTACGTAAAGCGTGAAACTTCAAACTAGTATTCATTTACGTGAATCATATTGATCACACACATATTGACGGGTGTACGGCAATGCGAAACATTTCGGCGATTTGGAATACTTTTTGTGATCATTGAGTAAAGGAGTAACTGCACACGTTTCATTATTTGATATGATTCACATATTTACGCTGGCCATTTTGGATGGTTGTCGATTGCCGATGCAATAAATCCTGTGAAAGCCGCTGCTGTCACCTTCGGGGGGAAAGTTTTCCTGATTGCCGTGAGGAGGGTTTCACAATTCGGGTGTCTTACCTTGGGTAGTGGGGTAGTGCACGAGTTTGTGCACGAGTTTTGTGACTGATCTTTGTCATTCAATGGGTAAATTGGTGTTTCATGAAAACACAAATAGAAATAGCTGGTAAAAATAATCAACAGAACAAGACATTCTTGTAGGAGGGTACCATTTAAGCTAAAATTCAAGCAAGATTCATGCTATTTGAGACAACTCGAGCCTCGACTCACGTTAGCGGATTGATTCTGCCGAGCTTTACTCTCCGATTTGTCCTCGTTGTCATCGTCAGTGAGAAACTCTCGCTTAGGATAGGGAATCTGGCAGCCAGCAAATACGCTGAAAATAACAGTATGTACGTAGGTATAGCGGAATTATATAAAGTTCCAATTTTGCCCATGCTTAGGGAAGGAAAGTATTTATTACTCTTGCGTTGGTAGGGGCTCTTCCGAGAAATATCCATCCAGCATTGCCTGCTCAGATGTTATCCTTTTGTTTGGATCCATTAGTAAAAGTCTTTGAAGCTGAAAATGGAAATTGGTGTATATAGATGCAGCCCAATATAGCATGTAAGTTGATATTTAATTTAAAATTGCTGGCACTGCCGTAACTTACCAGATGGAAAGCTTTGCTCTCTGGTTTAATCTTGTGCCTATCCATGTACTTCACAAGTGAGCAGTTTGAATAGCTGAAACAACAAGAAATTTCAACTGAAAAAATGTACGTACCTTCTAGCTAGTGACAAGCTCCGAGAAGCATATCCACAATGTACGGACTTGGTGAAACTTGCAAGAGATTCATGAAGATTAGGAGTACTCACTTGGCTCTTTTAAAATCTTTAAGTAACGTGGGATGTTCCGGCATTTTTTTAATGTCTTCCCAGTCCTTTTCTAGCGGGAAACCCATGACGTTGAATATCCTGTCCAATTGATCGTGATGGTACGGGTTACTAGTCTTGATGTCTTCTTGACGACAGTGGAATATCGGCTCAGAGGTGAGAAGTTCGGCAAATATGCAGCCAATTGCCCAAATATCTAAAAGTGGAAAAAGCAAATACCTAAATCCGATGTAAACAGCGTACGAGTTACAAAATCTACATAACCGACATTGCCACACTGGCTTTTTTATATTTCATACACTTATTTAAATCGTTTAGACCAGATACACTTCTCGATAGGGAAACCAGTTGTTGGGAGAGCGATAAACATTGCCGGTTTCAATGAGTTTCAATGGAGCATACTTGATCTGCTATCTCTTTCATTGGCCACTTTGATTCCAGGAGTGTACATAGTTATTACTGGGGGTGAGGCAATTAAAGTTTACGTTTCTTCTCGTTTAAACGTTCGGTCATTTTGCTAAATATTTAAATGGGTAAAAAAAATGAAAAAAGAGAAAAAAATCTTCTTGCAGCCAGTTTTTTTCAACTTAGTCCAGGCTCTGTGACCAAATTTTCAAGGATTTATTTAGCTACATCAGCATTTTCTGTTCATTTCGCATGGATTCTTTTAACGGCAGGGCCTAACGTGGGTTCTACTTTCTGGTTATTCAGAGTCACCTTGACCTCTCCAAACTCAAGAACAGTTGTCTAAAATCTATACATGCAATCTCGTTTTTAAACATATATATGTAGTCGTTTCAGGCATGTGGTGCCTCCACCGTTTGTGCGGCACATAATAAATATTTCAAAAAATCTATATTTTGGTTTGAAAATATGTTGTTTGCAGTATGTTTAATTGCAGCGGTTATATGTCTCAGCAAATTTGACAAATTAAACGTTTTAACCCAGCTCTAGTGATTACTAATACAGAAATAGAGTGAGAGTATTTGGTAAATTCATTTACCTATTGCTTTCGTGTAGTGACGAGCTCCGAGAAGGAGTTCTGGGGCGCGGTACCAGAAAGTCACGACCACCGGATCTAAATCAGCGAGCGGTTTGAGAGGAGCGTTGAACAGTCTTGCAAAACCCATGTCAGCTATTTTCACACGACCTCTTTCGGAGCCTTCTCCCATCACTAAGATGTTGGCAGGTTTCTGAAATATGTTGGTAATTACTAATTATTCATAAATGGATTTAGTATGAAATAAAATTTCAAATAGCAACTGAGTTTTGTATCATCCGTAAAAAAGAGTAGAGCCTAATAAATTCCATGGTCATTCAGTATGCATGCCATAGCCTGTCACTATAGCATGGTGACTAGCAGGAAAGGGATAATTAACGGAAGTGGAAACCTACACCTCTAGTCAGACGGTGATTTTTTTTTCAATTTAGCATCTACATGCTTCTCCACTATTTGGACTTGTTACATGTAAGTGGCAGTACATTTCAAGGGGTATGGAAGAAAAAGGGGTCATTTAACCTCAGCAAATTTCTACAGTACCTAGGTACTTTTATACAATTTTTGGGGTAATCGAATGGTAGAAAGACGCCCCTGGTCCAGATTTCACAATTTGGATAAGAATCATAAGCAGTTTCTTTTTTTATAATGGTGTAAGCAGTTTCTTAGTTTCGTGAAAAGACACATACATCATTTTAGCTGATTGGTGTTTTGTTGTTCGGGTTAACTCCAGGGCCGTGCAAGAGGGAAGAAGTGAGAACCAAAACGCCTCGTCTGGTTGCTTAAAGGGTGCTTTTGAAAGTGACTTCACGTTTCCCTATCACTGTTTTGAATATTCTGAGACAAGTTGTGACACCCTGGCCTGTCCTTGGATGGCTGCAGGAAGTGGTGAAAAACCACAATAAGGATCTGATAGTCACCAGGATCAATTTTGGTCTGGATCTTCCAAAGGTAGACCCATGCCCACAGTGCTTTTTCAATTACATTACACTGCCAGTAACTTACCAGATCTCTGTGCAGTACCCAATTAGAGTGCAGATAGTGAATTCCATCTAAAATTTGGTATAGTAAAGACTTCACCATTCCTTTAGGGACCATCACAGGTTTCTTGTTGGCTTTAGCTGCTCGATGAAATTTTATGATGTGCTGAAATTGAAAGGAAAGTGTAAAAGTTATGCTGAACAACTGCTTTAGAATAACAATGTCATAAAAAACTCAACAAACTCACCCATAAGTCATGCTCTGCATAGTCGAATAGAAGCCACACTTTCCGATCATTGTGAGAGAGGAATACTCGGATTAAGTTGATCACATTTGAATGTTTTAATTCCCTCAAAAGCTGCAATTCGAAGGAATTTATACTTTATCAGAAACATATAGACATTGATAATTATTAACTCTAACTAGGCCCAAAAAAGGGGAAGAATTAAAAGCATATACATTTTGCCTACATGTCTACTTCCTAATCTTGCACTAGTTTAAAAAAAAAATTGGCTAAATTAGAATAAAATGAAATAGAATAGAGCTGAACTGGAAGAACCTTCCTAGAATTTTTTTTTGTAACAGTTCTTTTTGTCGAAAATTCAAAAATGCCGAAAATTACAATAATCATGAAGGGGGGAAAGTACACGTTTAGGTCTTCTTTTTCATTTTGCAAAAGAAGACCTCCTACGTTTATTGAAATTCACAGCCACCGGTAATCTCACTTTTAAGCTAGGACAAAATAAATTGTATTTCCAGGATCACCACTCACAGCGATTTCTCTACATGCCGACATGGAGAGCCCCGTTCCTTCAATCTGTTTTAAGGCATAGTCTCGTGAATCAGACCTGGATCAGGAAAAAGTTACACTATCCTAATTTAATAACCCAAATCGGAGTACAACTAATCTGAAATGAAATATTGGTGGTATTGTTGACAACTGACAAATAATGATAACCAGCCTACCCATCCTTTCGCCTGGCTTTGTACACGTGCCCATAAGTTCCTCGGCCAACTTTACACCCTTCATAATCAAAGAGATCTTCGACTTTCGCTCTTTCTGTCGACGTTTTGACTTTAAATTCGTAGTCCATCATTAAATTACTGTTTAATATAGAATAGAAAAACTGACAGCACGCGAGCTGACAGATAACACTATGTTTGTTTGTGTTTGACAGTAAACCGAACGGTGGAGCGAAGATTGGAGTGGGGTAGGAGCAAGGTTCGGGTACGAGCTCGTGGGTAGAACTTTGAGAGCGCACCCACACAGCTGTTCTTCTCTCCTCTCCTTCAAAATGGCTGCCTGCAGATTTTCTGCCCTTGTAAGTTTATATTAAAAGCCACTTTAATGCCGGTATCGGCAAAGAACTCATTGTATTATGAATCTAAAAGATTAGAAGCATAATTTAGAAAGATTCTTTGTAGAACTTCTTCTATGAGTAGCTTTTAAAAAGTAATTAAATGCATTTTTGCCAATCATTGATTCTGCTCTCCCAGGATTTTCCCCAGTATTATTCATATTTCAAACTCATAATTCCCAAAATAATGCACCATTAGGTCGCTGCAAAAATGAAACCGAATTTGATATTTCAGACTCGGTGCATGTCATCGGCGGCCGTGCAGCAGAAGCTTGTCAAGGTACTAGAATTGCAATGAACCTAATAGCAATGGAGGTTCTTAGGTGCAAGAGGCTAACATTGTAATGGTTTTTTCCAGCCACCGGTGCAAGTGTTTGGTCTCGAGGGCCGATATGCCTGTGCCCTTTATTCCGCTGCCAGCAAAATGAACAAGCTGGAAGTTGTTGAGAAAGAACTCATTAATTTCCAAGTATGTTAACTGTGACGGATGGCTTGCATGATTTAAAGTCTTAATATTGATACGTTGATTTGGCCATAACTGTCTTGATCATTTTTCTAGGCAATAGTGAAGAAAGACACTATTCTGCGCGAATTTATTGCCAACCCAACAATCAAGCGACAACTTAAAGTGGAAGCTTTCAAGCAAGTGTCAGCTAAGATCCAACTTTCTCCACCATCTGCCAATCTAATGGGACTGCTGGCAGAGAACGGTAGACTCAAGAACATGAATAAGGTCATCGAATCATTCAAAATTATCATGGCTGCTCACCGAGGAGAAGTCACTTGTGAGGTGGTCACAGCAAAGGTAAATGTCTGTGGTGGGAGACTAGCAAATATTGACACAATCTCATTTTTGAGCGTGGCAAGCGAAGAGTCTACGGAACTTTCTGCTTCTTTTGGTAGTGAAAGCTCTAGAGCCCAAACGGAAAGTCTGGACTTCAAATTTTCACCAAACCTGCAAATTGTTCAGAAAAGATCTGTATAGTTTTTCGGGTAAAATTGGTCTAGTAGTTCTTTTTACAGCGCGTGAGTGAGATGTCCTTCATTCAAATCTTGTAACAAAAGTTTTTTTGTTTATGCTCCACAGGCCAGACAGAATTGCCAATCAATCTGAATTTTTTTGCGATTATTGGCCCTACACTAAATTAGATAAGGACAGTTTCTGAGCTCAATTGCCAATTGGTTTCGTAGTTTTTCATAAAATTGTTCGAAAATGGCAAAAGTCCCATAAGAATAACATGGAAAAATTAAATACAGAAATTGTTT
Organism: Lednia tumana; assembly: GCA_003287335.1. Classification (NCBI taxonomy): domain Eukaryota; kingdom Metazoa; phylum Arthropoda; class Insecta; order Plecoptera; family Nemouridae; genus Lednia; species Lednia tumana. The sequence continues at coordinate 5,937 of QKMV01001033.1, forward strand.
ATATCGCAACTACCGATAAAAACCCGCCTCTATTTTACTTGAATTTGATAAAACAAGCTTGCTGTGGTTATTCAAAAGTTCTATTGGTCATTCAATTTGTAATACTGTGAAAGCCGTCGCGAGCTCATTCAACGCGGCACAGAAGTGCATACCATTTTCCTAATAACAAAAAAATTAACATTTGGAAAGTTCCATGAGATCAACATGGGGGACTTTTATTATGGAAACTGTTTCATTATGACAACAGATCCTTATGTACTATTCTTCATTTAGTGATGTGATGGAGATTAGCAAGAGAGCTGAAGTTTGATCTGTAGATGCAATTTATTGGACTCTAAAAACCAGGAACTGAGCCTCTTTGAAGTTTTGGTTTTTGCGCTTGCCTTATGTTTCACAGTTTTGGGTTTTTTCTTTAAAAAAAATGTGCGCAAAAGTTTACTTCTGATATATTTTTACATTTATTACATGAAATTGGAGGCTAACCGAGAAAAATTTCTGGCTTTTTCACCGCTAACTTTGCCCAAGCATAAAACCTGCCTCTTTCAAATCAGTTTCAGTAAGAAAATAAAAAAAATGGTTCAAAATTACAGGTTTTGGCTTCAAAAAATTGAAAAGTTATTTTTGTGTTGCTGTTGGGCTATTAAAAAACCAAAATGAGCTGTCAAATATATAACAGCTGTTTTGTTCTTGGGACATTTACACTAACGGTTCGAGTTTTGAAACATATTGTTTTTTTTCCTGTTTTTGCTTTCAGTTCCTGGTGAAAACTTAAAAAATAATTTCTTAGTCTAAAATATAAATTCGCATAGGCGCTTACTCATCAACGCGTAAATCATAGCCTATCCTAGTGGAATACAGTAGGTAGTTTTTGCATACCTACTGAGTACCTGTTGGAAAAGAGATGGACAAAGCAGTCAGTGAGTAGTATTGGTGCAAACCTGATCTGCTACCATTTTGTTGGCCAAGTTCAGAGTACTATACTTGCACCGAGTACCTGCTACCTTTTATTAGTACATTTTTCGGGTTACTACGCATGCCATTATTTTTAAACCGCTCGTATGATACCTGAGTGGTCATGCCTTATCTCCTTGGCGACCGGTAAAATTAGTGCAATCCAACTTCAAACCAAGCTCTACTATGGCACTGTGGCAGCCCTGCCATGTTTCCTTGGCAACCAGTAACAGACAAAGCTGTTACCCAGTCTTGGGGGGTAACACGTTACGTAACCACACTAATTGCACGTAACGTGTCACTACTGGAAAAACAAAGTAGCGAGAAAACTAGTGCCGATGCTAGACTTCACGAAAATTTGAGAAGTAGCGCCCTGTTACGTACATATTAATTCTTTCGCCGGACGGCAGCAAAAACCATAGCTTAGAGAGCCAGGATGTCCATTCGAATGCTTAAAACAATTTGTTTTTTAATGTCAAATTTGCCCAAAAATAAGCTTCACCTCACCTCTTCGTTTTCCGATCCAGGCTGAATATCAATAGTAAACGATTTTATATGATTTCCAACCGATATTTTCTTCTAAACAAAATTCTAAGCAAAAAAAATTCAAATATAACAAAGATAATGTGAAAGTAAAGCCACCACTTATAAAAAGTAACTTATCCAAGACTGTCTTTCGCATAATATTTTAATCAGGATTAAACTGAAAAAATTGAAGCGAGTGTGCGGAAGTATTTTAAATTCCAGGATAAACACATTTACTTAAAAAAAGATGAGGAAAAACATATTAATGGACGTACCTATTAATCCGAACTAATTACCATCTCATTTACTAGCCTGTCTAGGCTAGTCTGCTGGCACCACATTTCGGCTTTGTCGCAAAATTTGGTCTACAACTTGCAATTTTGGCTTTGTCATTCTGGGCTTTGGTGTGTAATATGGGCATCGTCTTCTTTGAGTTTCAACTTAGGGATTGGAATTGGCCTTAACATGATCCTACCAGATCAACTTTGCCTCAAAATATGGGCTTTGCTCTGGTGTAGCTGTCATAAACTGCAGAAACCTACTTTTTTCTTGAAGTAGTCTTTATTGTACACAGTGGGCAATGGTGGCCTGTTACGGTTTTGCTACAAAACTTTGGTTTTGCCACGGAATTCTGTGGTCACCTTGCAATTTGGGCTTCATCCTTCTGGGTGTGGCTGTAATTAGGTTGGGCTTGGCCATAAATTTGGGTTTTAATGTTACATTTGGGAATCTTTTTCAATAACCTTCCACCTGATGGCTCAAAATTTGGGATCTTAAGTGGGCTTAGCTATTGTGAACAGGTGAAAAATGTATGTTTTTTTACTCTTCTTTTCCGTTTGATTAAAAAATTCAACACTTAGTTCAACACTTCAACACTTAAAAATTCAACACTTAGTCAGAAACAAATACCAAGAAAATAATCCAGGCATCATTTGAACAAAAGCAATCCTTTAAATATGCAATGCCTCTTGATTCATAATTTCTCTTCACCACTCATATATAAATTAATTTCACTTTGTAATCTCTAATGGTTAGCTCAGTTGGTAGAGCATTGGAGTTAAATCCAAAGAACTGGGGTTCAAGCCCTTGACCAGCCAGACATTTCTGAGGTGAAATTAATATTTATCATTGCTTTATTAAGCATGGTCAATGCTTTGAAGTTGACGTCTCTTTCGGCCCACTTAAGTCACTTTGAGATAAAGTTCTTGTCTCGGTCTTTGTTGAACACGTATTTATTATGGACGTGGTAGTATAATTGCGTTGTGTGTGATCTACCCCAGAATAAACAGAGTGCCACAAATAAAAGTACTTTTTAATTAGTTTGAAGGATCTCGGTCCAGGTTTTTACTCGAAGAAAAAAGGGCTTAGGTCTTGGTCGTCAATTTTGGGCTTAAGCCAGGAATGAACAAGATGTTCACTTGGACTTCGCTAGTATCAGCAAAAATTAAAATTGCATACTGTACGAACTGAATGTCAAGAATCATGGTTGGTGAGCTGGAGTTGGTCGGAGTTATGTAGGGGGTACTATTACTCCTATTGTAGGCCCTTGTTTTAGCCAAGGAAGATCAAAATAGTTTCTTGAAAGAAATACAGTTTTTTAGCAGTTCTGGCCCCAGTTCCTGCTTGAAAATAAATAGGTCTTGCGATTGGATGGTCTCATTTTACCTCCAGCCTATTCAATTCCTGCGTAGTACTACAGGAACAGGGCCCGGACTCACTAAAGGTATTAACTTTAGTACAGTTTTAGAGATATGGTATTTACTGGGAAAAAAAGGGCTGATGCATATTAGAGAGTTAATACCCATTGTGAATTAGGGCCCTAAATAGTAACATTGCTTGAATATTTGCAGCTGACATACCATTTAAACATTTCTTTGTTCCTTTTTAGCCTGTTGATGAAGCAATGAAGAAAGAACTGGAAAGTGCTCTGAAAGCTTTTGTCAAGAAGGAAGAAACAATCCTCTTGACAACGAAGGTTGATCCCAACATTATCGGCGGAATGATTGTCAGCATCGGCGACAAATACGTGGACATGAGCATTGCCAGCAAAGTCAAGAAATACACTGATGTTATTACGGCAGCAGTTTAAAAAAAGGAGATTTTTAATTCTTCTCCATATGTACCATAGAAAATGATGTTATCAGAATGTAGTAAATGAAAATAATTTTGTGTCAGAATCTGTAAAATTAAACCAATTAAACTGCTCTTGTCATGGACCACTCCTACTAATTAGATAACCATTAGATAATGCCGAGTCTGGTGGCATGGGTGTTTTTTTAATCCATCTGTAAAAAAAATACAGTATAAATCCATTGATTAATTAAAATAAAATAAAGAAGGTTGTCAAACAGGAGAAGGAATGATCCTTAGTAATGGGATATATATTCCTCGAAATTGTAAAATACGCTGGTGAAAACGAAAAAGATAATCTTCAAAGCTGGCTTGGAAAGGATACGTCCTTACTACTGGGACGATTAAACGAAGAACTGGGGGTGGTGCTGCATTTGTGCCTGCCCCAACGCGCCTCCTGAACATACCGTTTTTTCCAAGTAACAATCAAATTTTCACCTTATCTTGTGATGACCAAGCAGCAGAGATATGCAATATGAAGTAGGCATACTGTAGATCTGATTCTTGAGTATTCAATGAATGGGGATTGGAGGGCCTACCATCATGTATAGATGAAGGTTATAACTAATGAGCTCTGAACTGTTAAATGCAGTGGAAAATATACAAGATAATTCAATATGTACTAGGCAGGTAGGTTTTGGCTGGTAGAAGGGGTACCATATATTTATGACCATACCAGTGAATGGGGCAGTTGAAAGAGGAATTGAGCAATGTCAGACACCACGGCATAAATAGTCTGAGTGCACACTGTAATAGTTAATAGACAAGAGAACTAAAAATGACCTCAAGAATTGGTCGTCCCGTAATGAGCTTGAAACAGGTACGATGAAAATTCAATAAAACATGCAAACGTAACCTAGAAATATACATATACTAAAATTTCAAAAAGAAAAATATAGATAAACTTTACATTATCTTATGTTACACATTTCAGTTTATGGTCAGACAAAAAGTCATCAAGCTGTACAGAGATATTCACAGAGCTATCCGCCTGGTTCCTCAAGAAGACAGTAGAAGAGAATTACGAGAATGGGCCCGGACAGATTTTAAAAAGAATAAGCATCACACAGATGAGGTACCTAGTTATTTATATCCATGAGACATATAGAGTGATGTACAATACAAATAGGCAATTTTATGTACTCATTCCTTCAACATTTCAATTTTTTTATTTCAGTACACAATTAAGATTTTGATGTTCAACGCAGAACGTTCTTTGAAAGAACTACAGCAAAGTCTTGCATTCAGTGGGTGACATAATCAAGATTCAAGAAATGTACAGTGTTTGTATGAAGCAATGAATACATTACAATCTTAAGTAATATTAATTCACCGCACGTTTTACCGAGGAAAAATGCTTGCAAACTTTACAGAGGTAGTGCCTACCTACTTCTGTATTTGTAATGTATATATATGTGCATATATATACCACTAGCGCCAAATCAGTCTGTCTGTACGATGCAAAACGTTGCAATTAAATGGATCTTTTAGAAACCTACAACAGTGTTGTACACAATTCATCAATCAGCTTGCCAAGTAGCTTCTAAGTACATGCACATGGTGCACTCTTATTAGGTAGCTAATTACAGTCATTGCCACCGGGATAATATCAAATTATAAATTGCTAGAATTATATTTACAAGTAGCAAAATAGACCCCAGAATTGTCACACAATAAGCAGTCGCTCGTCTAGTGCTTTTGTGCATCACTTTGACTGCAAGAAGATTAGTCAATGATAGAACAATGTGTTGACCATCAAAGAAAAAACAAGGAATCACATTGATCATGGCAAGACCTGCTGAAAATATAGCTATGTAGTTGCACATACGAGAAACTACTTCTGGTATTGACGGCGAAATGAATTCGTAAATGGGAACATATTTGCTTATCTTAACAGTGTGATATATTTCTGCAGGATAGCCCAAAAATAGCACTATTTTTCCATTGGCTCGCTTGAACCGAACGAGTCTTGAACTGTTGGCAAGAAGTGGTTTTATGCAATGCAGACCTTCTGGACAATGCTCACCTTCGAGGCACATTGCTCCAGTGTGTTCAACAACTGTGCGACCGGGAAGGCACGAGTGCTGATGCATTTCTGCTATGCCATCTTCCTTCTCTTGATACTCGAAACATAAATGCTCTGAGCTGCTGCCTTCACAGCACTGCCAAACTCCATCTGATTGCTGATGCACTGTAGTAATAAAAATCGGGCAAGGTCAGCAAAGAGTTGCAGCATTAGATTACATTTCGTGGTGATATAACCTACTAATTTTATTAATAGAGCCAAGAAAGTTAGGCAGTTGCATGTTTTGTTCTTACCATCAGAGAGCATGCAGAAATGTTTATTACTGAATTTCATGACTCCCTGATCACAAATATATAGGTTTTATTTAGCATGTTTAGCACATTTTGGCACTTTTTTGGAGAAGCTGCATATTTAGGGGGTTTGGGGCGTGTTTTTCATATTCTGGGACTTTTGGCTATAAATTGTAGTAATTCGTGCCAAAAAAGAAAAAGACACTGAATTTGGGAATTTCACATGAAAACAAATTTATCAATAGAAATTCTGTGTGCTGTGTCGTCAGTTTGCTTGACGAAGTCAATAGAAATGTTAAATGTTATTTTTTCTTTTCGTCATTTTATGTTATGACAAAATGGTTGGCAGATCTCCTCAACACAAAACCTGTTCACTAAAGAAAAAACTATAAATCTACAAACAAAAATAGTGAACTTTTGTGAACCTTGATATTTAAATTGAAAAAATTTGGAATGTGTGGTGCTAAAATATAAACAAAAACAAAAATAAGAATAGTTATTTTTCGACTATAGCAAGCAACATTGATTAATTGTTTCCAGCACATAATCGATATATTAAATTGATTGACAACCCCAGTATGTGTACAAGGTACTGTGTACACTGTGGAATAGGAACATAATGGAAGTAATGCATGGGAACTTTTGCGGCAAGGCAACGCAAGTACTTTTGTAGGTAGTAGCTATAACGATTAAACGTTCCTTTAAACTGAGAACTTATTACGAGGTTTATATTCCTATGAAGGTTCTTTTTTTCGATGTTACTGGGTGTAAATTCCAAATACTTGACGAAACGTTAAAATAATGTGACTAGATACTTCCTTTGTCAAGAACAGAATCATGGGCCTTGCCATTTACCGTTCTTAATGAAAAGTCCACTAATGTCGATGAATAAAAACCTGGACCAGATACTAACTTAACGGTCATTCACAAGATAACTCCAGCCTTCTGGCGTAGAGAGTTATTTTCCTAATCCAAACACAAAGTATTCAAGTCTTTTGGCACCCTACAAGACGGACTATGCAGATAGCTTTAGATTGGCTGATACTTTCCTAGGTTTTGTAGGTAAAAGATAAATTGATGGACTCATTTGCTTCGATGGTAGGTACATGTTGTTATTATTATTGTGCAAGGTGACAAGTAGATATTAGGAACTAGGTACCTGAAACTGATGCATCATGTTTTGCTACCAGCTCGGTGGAGACGCAGTAACCAGGACTGGGATTCCTGATTGCTGATAGAATACAGTGGTGCCAACTTTGCGCATCTTTCAGTGGACATTCGTTGAGTGCTGTCAGACAGTCCCCGGGTTTCAATCCAGAAGGACCGAGAAGTGGAGAATTCGGCTTGATATTTTGCACCGAAATGCCTAGCCCCGTGTCGTAGAGCGGGTAGAATAACAGGGGAAGCAGAAATGATATGGCCGTGGCTACAACGGCAAGCACCACATTGTGCCAAACTCCTGCAAATTGAGATTTAAGTGGTAAATTTTTTAGTATGGTACCTAAGTTCTTGTTAAATGTGAGAAGGAACTGAAAAATGTTCTCACCCGCACACAAAATGCGCAATTGCTTCTTAGGACTTAATGCTAGTAGCTGCTCAGTATTGATGTGAACGTAAGCCAGTGGCATGACGAATATAACTGTGATGCCCATTCCATATATGTGCACGTCCTCCCTGCACAACATTTTTGTAAGATGCAGATAAATTAGACAATTTTGAAGAACCACAGGTTTAAAAATAAGAAAGGGCTGAAACGATTTCGTTGTTTAAACGCAGAAGGCCACTTTTACAACTTTTTCTAACACCGACTTGAGCGCTATTCCTCACATTAAATTCCTAACGCCATGGCAGGACCCAATCACATGCATGGAATTGATTTTGTTTCTGAGGATAATCTTTTTACTCAAGGTTAAAAAAAGTTGTAAAACTGGCCCTTAGTAATTACGTTTTAACACCATCTTCAATAAAAATCTCTTGTGACCAGTTTGAATAATTAGGTCCATTAAGTTGGCAGTGCCACTTTTGAAATTTGTTTTTTTCTTCACTGGTATCGATAGTGCTGGATAGTGCCGTAAGTCCCGTCGATAGTGCTGGCCCCATTCCCGAGTTATTCAAAATCAAAAAAGACGCAGCCAACTTAATGCTAGAAGTGCCACTTTCGAAATTCGTTTTATTCCTTACTGATATCGATAGTGCTGTGATAGTGCTGGATAGTGCCGCAAGCCCCGTCGATAGTGCTGGCCTGGTTCCAAAATTATGGCGCCCCAAAAAAGTTCTGCCTCTCGATTGCCAAACCATTACTATACATAACCAAGTATGTATGAGCCTTGACCATTACCATTCGATTCAATCAATTGAAAAATATTTTAGGTACCCATTGTTGCTACAGGTTCTAGATGTTTCTGTGCTGTTCACCAATAGAAATGTAAAATTTATCAATTATGTGGATTAATGCACCCATTGTTAATCCCCACTTTTCCGACAACGCCAATATCCAACATTTTTTCAATCACTCGCCTGCTCACTTCGTTGCTGTACTTTCTTGGGTTGCGAAGTATTCTGTTCGTTTCTTGTGATTCGTTTCTTGATTGTGATTGATTGTGTTTCGTTGATTGTGTTCGTTTCTTGTCGAAAAATGCAACAGCGAATTCAAAAAGGTAAGAATTTAAAACTTAACCCTCGTTGTTATCCTGATCAAGTGTAGTACCTAGAGATAAGTATTATATATCATTGTGTCTAATATAGCAATGAATATTATTAGGGTGGCCCATCCAATCGACCCTTATACTCCAAAAAATGCCAAAAGAAAAACACAAGGAAAGTGGAAAAGTGCCTAATCAATTGATCAAAGATAGGGGAGAAAATATAACAGATGTCTAGATGTAATATCTCAAACCAATTCGTCTTTTAGTTGATTGTCGTTTTAAGCTTATTTTACGGATTATTTATAAAATGCATATTTGTGTCTTTGCTAATCTAAGTCGATCGTGAAAGCTTAATACTTCATCTTTTATCAAGTATATTATATGGTGGTATATGGTGGTTATATGGTGGTATATTATCCTATGGGCGGTATAAATAGGTAGGTGAATCCCCAAAACTCAATTATTCCCAAAAGATAAATCCCCAAATCCCCAAAACTTGATTAATAACATTCGATAAAATTTCTTACATATTGACAAAAATCGATCAAAATCTTTATTGCTCTGTAAACGAATGCCTCCTTTTAGAAGTTAATAACTTTTAAGAAAGCAAGCAATGGGCATATTTTCTCATTCATTTATCAAATGCAACCATTAGACGCATTTAAAAAAAAAGTTTTGTGTTCAAATCTACTTGTAGGAATTTTATAAAAGTGACTTTTGTGACAAAAAATTCCCAAGGTTTAATTGGCGCCATAAGAGCGCTAAAAATGCCCACTTTCAGATCACTTTGTCTCAAAAACTAGACACGATAAATCTATTTTAAGATTTAACGTGGTGTGATCGACACCAATGACTACATTTTGACCAAATATGAAAATGTTTTGGAACACACAGGTCGATCGGATGGGCCCTCTTCAACATAACATGGATCTAGGTGATTGTATTTTTGTACACATTTTTAACATAAGTGCTTTTTTACACAGTCATGGCACCTCCATCCCTTTGGACATGGGAAGAGGTCACTCAGTGTCTGCTGAGAGTAAAGAACAGGTTATTTACCGAGGGCAAGGTGACCGTCCCCGGGGATACTATTTGGAATGAAGTTGCTGTTGATCTTGGCAACAGAATATCACGGAAAACACTATACAATATAGTATTGTACAACCGAAATGGTTTAAGAGAAAAAATGGGACTAAATGAACCAGATGCAATTTCACATATACTAGATGAGTTGAGTGCTTCCGAGTCACAGGGCGACTCGGAGTGTGACGAACTCACTGGAAATCAAGTATCGAATAAATTATTTTCGATAACCTTATCAGCCGAAGAGTGGCAAGCAATTTGCCCAACTGACGCTTTCCTTAAGCGGGGAAAAAAAGATACTCGCATTCGAAAACGGAAAATATTGAAACAGAGGAAGTGGGCCCCTCTGATCAACTCCCATTTCTGGGACTTGACCAAACTTCCTTGCGCAATTTCGTTCAAAAACGCTGTAGTCGCAGAGAATGGACAGCAATATGTCAATATTACTGGAGTCTGCAAAGATTCACGGTGTGGTTTGGTATTTCTTGGAAAGATCGAATCTGAACCAACACCAGATTCACGAGTGATCGCCGACTGCTCATCGACAGGGAACTTCATGTCATCTCACCGCGAAAGAAGAATGCGACACCTGGCGGGTGATTTACGTATGCAGGCTTGTGGTCGAATGATTCGAGAGGGCTACTCTGCAAGTATGGTGGAGCGTATTGACGCCAACAACGTAATGGCGTTTGGTGGAAGCAGACCAGCTCATCTTCCCTGTGCCAACGTTTTGAGAGTAGCTAAGCACGAGGAGCTGAAGAAAAATCAGCTACACGATGACCCAATCTTAGCGATTTGCATCACTAAGACGACCGTGCCTCATTCAAATGTCATCCAAAATGTTGGCTACGATAAGTTTTTTGCACACTATTGGAGTTCGCTACAACTCCACGTGTACAATCAGTATTGTCGTACGACCAGCATTCCAAAGATCTCCTGTGATGCAACCGGCTCCTTAGTACGGAAATTAGAAAAGGTTTCAGGCGAAAAAAGTAGCTGCATTTTTCTCTATGACATAACGGTATTGGACGTTCCGTCTCATCGCTAATACTCAGTTTCAAACATGTTGTCCGAGGCGCATCACACTGAGACAATCCGTCATTGGTTTTGTAGGTGGCTGCAATATGGATTTATTTCTCCTAAGGAGATAGTAACCGACATGTCGAAGGCACTGCAAACAGCTGCAGTGCAGGCCTTCACTCGGTTTCCATCATTGGCTGCTTATTTGAAAGCTTGTTGACTATTTTGCGATCCACTTGTGATCTGCCACGATGCCGTGCTCCCCGAAGTATTTATACGATGTGACGTGGCACACACCATGAAGCTGATCACTGGCTGGAAGTGCCTGAAAGGTCAAATTAGACGGACCAGACAGTTTTACTTCAGGATTATGGGCCTGGTTATTCAAACCACTAGCGTGAATGCTCTGGAACAGCTTTTGGAAGCCACATTTACTGTAGCTTTTTCTGAAACCGAAGGGACGGATGTTCATGGGTTACCGACGCTCTGTGAAGAAAAGAAAATATGGTTACAGGGCTGCATAGCCACGGGAACCATTGTAGACAACAGCGAATTGGATGAGAGCGAGGGGCTCGACGAAGAGGCTGTTGAAATCACATCAGAAGAAAACCCCTTCTCCGCATGGGTATATGCAATAGCAGCCAAGATAAAAATCAAGGCCACAGCTGAGGACCATGGACAGCGCGGCAATCAGCAACATCTTTCAGACATCGTGAAAGCAATCGTAGGTATTGCGAAGCTACTCCCATGTTTGACTGGAATAATGGTTCCGATATTTAATTTTGGGTCGTCAATCACTGCAAGCAGTGCTTCGGTGGAAAGCAATTTTAACGACATAAAGAATCGCATATTTGCACACAAGCAGCTGCCTATTCGAGTTGATGATTTTCTATTTCAGCACATACAATCCACCGAGGGTACTATGAAGTTAGCAGCAGCTTGTGGAAACATGTACAGAGAAGATGGGGCCTCGATGGGTGAAGAGTCAGACGAAGAAGCGCTGACTGGACAAGCTTCGGAGGATGAAGACTTGGCAGGTCAAACGTCACTTGAAGGCACAACGAGCAATACATCGGTGATTGAAGAAAAATCGGAGGTAGTGGAGTTGGAGGACGAAGAATTGTCTGAACAGGTTGGTAAAACAATTCAGCTGTTTAAATGGGTTGGAAACGGACGTTTCTAGACAAAAAAGAGTGGACTGGAAATGTTTGATTAAATCATGTAGCGTAACTGAACCCCATCATGTTATAACCATCAACCAATAGGTTTGTTTGATTTGTTTGGTTTGTTTGTTTGTCCGGTATACAAAGTATAAACAGACACATTTTGCTTTTGAGTACTTATATAT